>LZPO01098207.1:18260-31176 GCA_001675575.1 Neotoma lepida
AGCTCTGTGGCCCATTTTCTAATTGGATTGTTAGATTTTTTGATGTCTAGATTTTTGAGTTCTGTATATATTTTGGAAAGGAGTGACAATTCTTAAAATTGACTCTGGGGAGGTTTCCCAGCCTATTACATGCATTTCTTGGAAATCATTGGAGGGCCATTTGCTGGGACTCCAGGATCAAAGACCTGAGTGTCACATCCTTGGAGGGGAAGACTGACATTCTTAACCTCTTTCCATCTGTGGTGGTTTGCATGAAAATGGCCCCCATACGCCCATAGGGGGTTGCAATATTAGGAGGTATGGTCCTATTGGAGGAAATACTTCACTGGGGGAGGGCTTTGAGGTTTCAGATGCTCAAGCCAGGCTCAGTGTCACTCTTTTTTTTTTCTGTTGCCTGTGGATCAAGATGTAGAACTCTCAGCTCCTCTCTAGCACCATGTCTGCCTTCAAGCTACCATACTTCCTGCATGACAATAATGCACTAAACCTCTGAACTGAAAGTCAGCTCCAATTAAATGTTTTCCTCTATAAGAGTTGCTATGGTCATGGTGTCTCTTCACAGCAATAATAATCTAACTAAGACACCATCAAAACTAGAACTTTGTGTTATGTGTTTGCCTTTTCCTGGGAGGGACTTCCTGAGTATATTTGAACAGGGCTGTCTCTTCACAGACAGTATAATTTCAAATTCTCTGAAATCCTTTCTTCAAATATCAAATGTTATCCCATCTACTCCCAATAAGTGGGTCAAAATGAAGGATAATAAGGGCATTACAAATTTAACTTATGGAATGTTTATAGGTAAATGTTTTTAGGGCAATGTATTTAATATTTACTTGATCACTGCAAAGAGCACTAACTCAGCTAAATTAGTTACTATTTAAAACTCAGTAAGGAAGCCTAGGAACAATCTGCAATGCTTGTTATTTGAATGGAAACTATAGCCCACTGACAGAGCAGATAGCAGTTTTCANAGATTATTTCTGGGGTGGGGATATTTTCTTGTCAGGAGGGAGCCCCCTCTCTATTTTCCCTATACCTAAGCAGGGGGATGCATCAGATGTATTTCCCTTCTCACTCCAGCTAATGACAGTTTACCTGTGTTTCTATCTTTCCTTCTCCCTTCTTCATTCTAGCATTTACCACAGTTGAACTCTGATCTTTGTAGCTAGATGTCTCTCCTTAGCAAAGCGAGATGTTTGTGTGTTTGCTCATGGCTGTCTCTTAGTGCTTGTCCTACTACCTGAATATAGTATTTACCCAATAATGTGACTGAACACATGCATGATTTAATCTCCTTGCTACTTTTATAATGACTTGTTACTGATCATCAATACATATTTTAAATGTAATTCTTCATTTAAGTATCTCAAGTTATTTGTTTTGAGTAACAATAAATCTAAACTTAATTATTCTTCCATGATAGATTAACNATGCCTTCTCATTAGAATTTAACAGTCATTCAATTTCCTTCTCATTTAAAGAGCTGCAACCCTGCAATGAAGTCATATCCTTCTGTTTCTATGAAATCCTTTTATTTAATGATCAGAATTATAAAGTAGAAGATAAAAGCATAGGAAGCCACATGAAATCTGGGGAAAAGCAATTGTTTGATTTCCTGGGGTAAATCTCAATTTGAGACAATGAACAAGAAAGTAGGCAAAGACCAGTCAAAAGAACTTTGCAGGAGAAACCATGGAGAGGGGANGAGATCCGCATTTACTTTTATGGCCTTTTTGTTAGCAAGGTTATGCAAAAAGCAAGAAACGAAGAGTAGAATATTCAGCAAGCCAGTCTAATAGCCAAGGACTCAGGAATGATCAGTGTGGAAAGAAGAGTCTGACCTGCAGACTCATGGTAGCCATATAAGTCATGGATCATCAGGAGCAAGGCACATGGGATGTCCTGGGAAAGCTATCAAAGCTTTTTACAGTAGTATAAATCAAGAAAGGAGACTAAATTTCCATGTATATTCAGAATAAGCAAAATAAAAACCATATTTTCAGGAAGAAAATGCCACCATTATTTCAAGTTTATATCCACACAGAAACAGGAGATTAACCTTTGTTTCCTCCTTACACACACTGCTCAGGGTATGGAGCTTCTCCCTGGCATTCTTGTTTTGTTTGGCTTTCCTTTAAGATATTGTTGGTATTTTTTTCACTAAAGAATTAAGGCGGAGGTAGAAGAAGAGAGATGCCTGTCAGAGTTTTGGTTCACAGGTTCAAATTACGCTCCACCAAAGACCCTATAACAAAATTTGATGGAGAGGAAAAGCTAGCATGGTCAAGGAGGGCAGGAGCTCTTGAACTGGATGGAGTATTCCTCTGTGTTCCCAAAGCCATCCATCAATGGGCAAGGTGATGTATCATATTCAGCATTACTGACTAAATTCACTGTTAGGGAGCCCTTACATA
Source organism: Neotoma lepida (assembly GCA_001675575.1). NCBI lineage: Eukaryota > Metazoa > Chordata > Mammalia > Rodentia > Cricetidae > Neotoma > Neotoma lepida. Next base: position 20,678 of record LZPO01098207.1, read on the forward strand.
GCATTTTGGTTGGAGAAATTCTTGGATCTGGTTAGTGGATTGGTTTGAGATAAACCGTAAGTATCTCTTCACTGCAGAAGCATTAGTTGGCTTCCACAGTGTAACCACAGATGTCCAGAGGCCAGAGTTCACTGCCACACTATGCACACTTCATTCCTGAAATGTATTTCCTTGTAGAAACTTCTGAATTCTTCTCTCTGGCTGAGTCTTCAATTAAAATCAGAACATTGCTTTTAATTGGCAGGTGCCATAAGCTTGACTATCAATATTTATTCTCTGTTTCATCTGATTTGGGACTCCTCAGTTGTATGAAGAAGAATAACTTGAATGTAGTTTTACATCCTTTCAGCCTAGGCAAGTAGCAATCACAACCCATTGATGTGTTGAATGGACTAAGAACCTCCCATAAATCCAAACTTGTTAGGGTCTTGCAGATGTATCCACAGAGAAGAGCTTCTCATCTGAAGAACAATTCAAGACAAATCGACAGAGGAGCATCTGCCAATCTGAGTTTAATTTTCTTTCAGTTTCCTTAATTTTAATTTCAATATCAAGCCATTGCAAATCAAAATTCATGCTATATTATTTCATACAGGTAGATAGTCAGTAAGCCCACTGTGGAATAATATTTAAGAAATAATAATTTAGATCATTGTTAGTAAAGGGAAAATTACAAAAGATATCTTGCAGGTAATTTGCACTTTCCCCAGACTCAGAAGGTAAGAGAGGAAACAAATGTTTTATAATTATATTTATGAGGGTTGAATGTTTAGTGGGGACTTTGGTGGTTCCTTATTGATCTCTCTCAACACTATTCTAAAATCCATGCTCTCTGAAATTTCATCTCATAATGAAATCTATTACATGGAGACGTAAGATCTAACCGGAATTCTGTATTATTAGTGCAGATTATTGCATTCTGGTGTTGATGCTACAGGATTGTCTTCATTTGAATATTAAGTTTCAGTGTTAATAATGAAAATGGCTGTTTAAATCTATGGAGGAAAGCTAGACTGTGCAAAAAAATTGTGATATTCAACCTTTTAGTGAAAGTAATGATATTTCACAGGTTTGCAGCCTTTAGGAATTTAAATTCCAAGAGTCACTGATTCAAAGAAGCCCAACTGAATCATCAGACACTGGAAGAAGATCTATATCATAAAAAGGTTGATATATAAAAGAATTCTTTAATCATGAGACAAACCAACGACCACCTTAAAACATTTTAAATATTTCATCNCCTAAAATATCACAATTACCTAAATAACAAAAACTTAACATAGCATAAAATCTTAAGATAATTGAATGAAGGAGGTCACTGTGACATGTGTAATTTTATAAGTTTTTAATTTTTTTCAAACTCAGTAGTGACAACTAGGAAAGATAAATGAGTCAGTGGAGAGCCGTGTGTGTGTGTGTGTGTGTGTGTGTGTGTGCGTGCGTGCAATGAGAAACCAGTGGGAAAATGAGCAAAGGAATAAAGGAATTTTAGAGTTCTCTGTAAATGGAAATGATGTTAATCACCTTGCAGTTTTATTCATGTTATAAGGAAAATGAAAAGACCGGTCAGGTGCCATTGACAAAGATCCACATGTTTAACTCTCAGCAAAGGAGCATTGTCAGGTGCATTGTTACTAAGAGATACAGTGCGCACACACACACACACACACACACACATACACACACACACACACACACACACACACACACACCCTTAACAAGACCACAAAACACATTGATATGAAAAGGAAATGTTTATTTCTCCATCATTTCAAAGTTGACACACCACAGGAAGTGGAACAGCTAGTTACCACCAGGTCTTTCAGGTGCAGGTTTAATCTACTTAACTGTTTTCTTACTCTCAGGAGTGATGCTTTTTTTTCCCAGGGGAGCACCAGACCTCGTGGTATATCCATTTTTCTTAGAATGGAGGAATAAAGGCAAGTCCCAAGGTTAAGAACNCCTTTAAGTCCCTGCTTANGACTTTCCCCAGTCGGCTGTGTGAATGGGTAAACACTGATTAGAAAGTCAGGAAAGACTATAGACAGGCCTGAGACAGGAGTACCTGATGAGATTTCTGTCCTCCTATGGCTGTGTTAGCCTAAGCCTGAGAACACAGAACATTTTAAAAAAATTAAAAACTTATAAAATTACACATGTCACACGTGTTGGACAATAACCTACAGGCTCCTGCCCACCTGTCTTNGGGGACAAACACCTTCAACACACCACGATTTTCAAAGAGCAAAGAAAAGTAAAAACACCAAAGACCAGAAATCTTGTGAAAGANCACATGGACATAGTCCTTAGGCAGGTGACACAGACACAGTCCACAGGCAGTTTACACAGGCACAGTCCATAGACCAGGGGACAAAGACACTGGCACAAGGGGGTAAGCAGAACATCAAAGTACATGGAGACTTTAGTATGGGCTCCATGGAAAAGCTCCTGGAAGTGACTATTTTCTAAATGAAATAAATTTTTATTGTACTGGTGACTATGTATTATAGTACATGCGAATTTATGTGTGTGTANTTACACAATAAGCTACCGATAGCTTAAGTTTCAAAATCAGAGATTTTTAAAGTTATGATTCANTACAACAGAGAATGAATTTAAAATGGCCCCTGATAACTTGACTGTTGTAAACCAGAAGTAATCCCTTTCTTGGTAAATCNCAGAGGACAGAGTCAAAAGAGCCCATTGATTCACAGACAACCTCCTGGTATATTTGCATACTTGTATATGCATATATATTANACATGAATATGTTAAAATAATAATCTGTCAATTTGAGAGGGCATGCAATGAATTGGAGGNAGAAAAAGGAAGAAAGAAGGTGATATAATTATATTTTAACTAAAATATAATTTAGATAAAAATATTTATCATTTTTGAGATTATAACATAATTACAACATTTCTCCCTTCCTTTTCCTCCCTCCAAACTCTCCCATATATCCCTGTCTGCTTTCCTTCAAATTCATGGCCTCTTATTTTTCACTAATTGTCATTCCATGCAAATATTTTGTAAAAAGAACAGCATTAGAAATGACAAATCATCCAGAAAACAGTTTAGCATCATAAATTAAAGCCAAATAGATAATGGGAAAGGCAAAAGGAGGCAGCCATTATCATACACTCAGAATAAAACAGCCATATGTACAGACGATCTGCCATATTTATTACATATATAGAACAATTACTCATGTTGTGTTTTTAAAATAAGATTAATGCAAACAGTATTTCTCTATTTTTATTAAAATGAGTTTTAAAACCTTTAGTGAAATTAAGAACCAAGAAAAGAGAAAAGCATGATTGGGATTTAGAACAAATAGTCACACTTATAGAAAATATTAAATGTCAATAAGGTACATCAATAAAATTTTTTATCACAACCACATATAATAGTGACTCAATGCAATAAGCGAGTATATGACTGAAGTAACAACAAAGAGTTAGAACAATAAATCAGATTCACAGGAAACCAATAATATAGAATGTATCACTCTTAATGGTTATAAAGACAGAAGAAGCCATGAATCAGAAGCCAAGGATGGAAAGATCTGGACGCCATAGCTTCCATTTTTTCATCTGTCTTACAACATGGCACAGGTGGCGTTTGAATGAACATCCCATCTCTGTCATGTAGTGCAGTTCATAGTGCTTTCATGGGATAGTTATGCAGTCCCAGCGTTTGTTGTTGTTGTTGTTGTTATTTTGTGTTTGTAGTTTAATTACAACATNTCTCCCTTCCCTTTTCTCACTCCAAACCCTTCCAAATCTTCTTAAATTCTCCTTAAAATCCATGGCCTCTATTTTTCATCAATTGTTATTACATTCATATATGTATTTATGTATACATATATGTTACTAAATATAATCTGTTGAATCCTCATAATGTTACTTATATGTGTCTTTATGTTCAGAAACTGCTGTGGGCTAATATAATATTTTTAAAGAGTTATACTTTATCCACCATTAAAATGCAGGTTTGTTTACTGTAGATAATCCTAGAAAACCAAGGTGTATCCTGCTTAAAGCTTACAGTTTTCATGGTATAAAAATCTGTGAGCAGAAGCTATTACTGTGTTGTCAGTGATGACAATGGACTGTTCCCAAGGTGGTGTTGTTTGTTTCTTATTTGTGCTGGGTGCTTCTGTTGATAACAGAAGAATAAAATGCAGAACCNANGGTTACATTCCATTTTTGAACAAAGGATGCCAATATCCTCATGGTCACGAAAATGGTTTCCCTGTGCTTAACACAGGACATCTGATTTTCATGTCTCTTGATTTTAAAGAAATCTAGAAACATCCTGTACTTCCTGTCACTTATTAATTGGTTGATCTGCAGAGACTCTAAGGGACTGGATTTTCTCCCTTTGCCTTTGCTCAGTTTTAGGTCACAGGTATAGGACTATTGACTAGACTGCTGCATAGGCAATAGTGTACCACATAGGTTTTATGTGTATATCCCTAAATTAGTTCATCTGTTACTAGTTACTACTAATAGGATGCATAGGAAATGCTAATTTCCATCCAATTCACTTGTCCATGTTATGACCTCATCCTGTGGTAATAGACCATTCATTAAAAAAAAAAAAATCAAAGGAATGTGATATTTCCATGCACATAAACCCCTCATCAAAAGCATGATGGTTTAGATATAGTTTTTCTAGATCAAAGAGTTTTTGACCCTATGACTGAATGGATCCCAGAGAAATCAAGCAGTGTAGAAGATAATAGGCTGGTGTCCATGGGCCCAGCAGCACAGTCATGTCTGCATTTGACAGTCATTCTTAATTCAGGTTGTTGGCTTTGTACCTGATGTGAGTTGGCAGGTATTTAGCACCTTCCTAGATTTTCATATTAATAATAAACTTTTCACTAAATTCTCAGTATTGAACACATGTAATTTTAAAACAGATATACTAATAGTCTCCCCGCCTTGTAATTCCACAGGTATATCAGCAGGATTTTTTAAATTATTTTATGTATATGAGTGTTTGTCTGTCTATATGTATTTTTACCAAAATAAATTTCTGGTTTTCTTTTTCTTTATTTTTTCTTTTTTAATTTTAATTTTTTGTGTGTTACTTGAATTGAATTTGACTTTCTACTTTTTTTGAATCCAAGGTGTCATCAGAAAGTGATGAGAACCCACATTTTATTTCAGCCTTACTTACTTGATCTGTGATGGATGTGATGGCTTCTCATACTAATAGCTTTTTAAATGACATAGGATAATAATTGGTGACACCACGTTGTTAAATGGCAAATTTTAACACAGTATAAATTGTTCCATTAAAGACCAGTGAAGGTTTAGGATATTAAAGCAGCTTCATTGACTTTTACTGATACTGTTGTAGGAAGCCAATGCATGGAAGGTAATGCATCCCCTTCCCTACAGTTGTGTGTGTAGAATTTCTCTCATGTCATAGCCGGTCACAACCTGACTGAAGTACAGCACCAGCTGATCCCTCCACTTCATAGTGAAAGTTAGGATAAAACAATTTCATGTTAAACTGCTCATTGCAATTCTATTTTCCATAACTGAATNGTAAAGTATCTTTGTTTGCCTTGGTTGCCAAGAAACATAAACCCACAGTGTATTTACATATAGAAGTATATATAACTTTATCAAAGAATCACATAGAATTTCATTAGAGGTATCTATTTACATAGCTGTGGTATAGATCTTGTGCACACACACACATGTAATTTATATATATGTATTTGGTTACACAAAATATATTTATCTACTACCATAAAAAGAAGGCCCTTATAGAAAAGCTTCATACTCTGAAACTTCTTACTGTCTGTATCTAAATTAGATCAATANCGTAACCTGTGGTTTTCACAGGAATGTAGCTGACTCCCGTGGATATGCAAACANAGCAAGTACATAACATATTGAAGTATATTCTGACCATGATTTTCATAGCATTTGAATTCTGGAAGTAAAAANGAAAAATGATAGCTTTAACAAAACAGGAGTTTGATTCTATTTTTTTTATGTGATATTACATTCAGAGGTAAATAATTTAAACTAAATATAGCTGCAAGNTGACATTAAAGATCCCAAAGAAGAACTTGGCTAGATGTCTACACACCAACCCTTCCTCATCTACATACCCACACAGTGAAGGTTGTAACCTGCTAATCGCTGAGCATTTGACTTATATGGTGGTCTGAATGAGGCATGTCTCCTCTTCCTGAGGCTCATGCATTTAAACTCTTGGTCCCCATTTGGTGGCACTTTTGGGAAGGTTATGGAGCCTTTGGGAGGTGTAGGTTTGGTTTGCTGAAGGAAGTATGTCACTGGGAACAGGCTTTGAAGCTTCATAGCGCACTCCACTCAACACCCCTTCCCCACGTAGGTGAAATAAATGCTACCTTAATGGCAACACTGCCTTGATCTCTTGCTGTTATTCCTTCCCTGGCTGTTGTCATCTTCCCTGCCATGATGAACTCCATCTCTGGAACTATACATATACTAAACTCTTATCCTTTAAGTTACTATTGACGTTATCCTTTAAGTTACTATTGACGTTGATATTCTATCACAGTAACAGAACTGACACAAGTCAGACCGGAAGAAAGAAGGGAAGGGCATAAATACATTCCACAACTGCTCAGCAGAGAGCTCAGTTCCTTTTAGACTATCACCTGAAGAGCAGGCTCAGTGGTTCAGCGCGCACACCACTGGACAGACTGTCTGCAAAGAGGGCAGGGAGTGNGGTTTATCAGCTCATACACAATGTGTGCTCCTCCCGCAGAACGAGGATTATTCCTCTACCACCTCATAGGCACACACATTCCCTTGATTTTGAGAAACATTTAAATCATGTAACTAAATGCATATACATTTTCCTTTGGCTATTTTAGAAATATATTTAACCTTCAAACTAACGATGTGGTGAAGTTAAGATTGCTTTGGTGTTGTGGGTCAGGACATTTGGCTGCAATCTACTACACTTGTACCTTTTCATGGGAGAGCTTTGAGGTGCTCTTTCACACATTCACACTTCTCATACGCAAAACATTTCATTTTGGTCAGTTTGTTCAATTAATAAAAATTTCCAACTTTAAAACCAAGTGTATTAGAGACATTTTCTTATCNATTTTTGTTTCTTTTATTTTCATTGTCTTATATTCAAAGGCTTGCATATTAAGTAAAATGGTATTCTAAAAGACTCTTATGGATAATCAAAATCTGTGCTTATTGGCAAATCTAAGGAGCAAAGATGAAAAACTTAGGATGCTGCGTCAGTGCTACCATTCCATGATCTCCCCAATCCTGCTGTAAAGGGGATTCAGTCATCAGGCTTTTTATTTTATTTTATTTTATTTTCAATTATAATTTCCCATTTAGAGGGTAATTGGATGATAAACAATAAATTCTGAGTTACTGTGATACTGCTGGGTTTTTTTTTCTTTTTTGTAAACCGTGTCTTGTTTTTTCACATTGAGTACAAAACAAGACAACTTAATCTTATTTTGTGCCCAATAATAAAAGAGCTAATAAATAAGTACCCACCTATCATTTGTTTTCCAGATTTCTGTGGGAAGTCTCCCTAAGAGTTTGAACTCAGATATGGAAATACTGAGCCTGCAACCGGATAGTACAGCAGTCAGACCTAACTATGACCTGAGTGTTTCACTCTGATCAGCATTAGCAAGGCAGTGAATGAGGATGCTGCCTTGCAGTGTGGGGGATGCAGCTTGATTGTAGCATGGTTACCTAGCATGCAGGAAGCCCTGGGTTTCTATTTGTTTTTTAATTTATTTTTTACCTTACAAGTTCTTAGTGTATGTACTATGGCTTCCAGTTTTGTGTTCTTATGGGAAGCCCTATGTTTTAATAAGTTGTGCTGGGATAAGAACTTCAAAGAAATATTGTTCTCAATAGTCCAAAATGTCTCATAATATCGCAGTTAATTTTAATATGCCAATGCAATAAACATACAAGTAATTCAAAATGATATAAGATGAATTAAATTTTAAAAGCCAACAGAAGATTGTAGTTATTCATTCAACTTGCTCATTTTGAGGCATTTCACTGAGACTGGAAATGATCAAGTATGCTTGCAACTTCTACATCTGTAACATCAAAAATGATGGTGCTGATTTCTTCCAACACTGAGAAGCTAGCTTTTTATTGCTGTAGTCTTCATATCTGTTATAAATTTGACATCTCTAGCATCTCCATGATAATGATGGTTTCATAAGTTGAGAATTAATATCTGAAACCTATGTTTTTGATATGTATCTTTTAAAATGTAATTAATTGGCAATGATGATAGATTGTTCATCATTTGATTCTAATGTATGATCAGTGTAATTCAATGACCTGAGTTTCTTAGCGTCTAAGAAATAAAATGGTCAAGAATACACTTTTCTGAAACATCCAGCCTTCTAATTTCCCCATAAATCTGTACTTACGATGTTTCATTCTCATTTTTTTGTATAGTAATAATAAGTTAGTGTAAAAATTAGGATTCCATAAATAAATATATGACACTTTAAAAGAGCAAATGAGAATTAAATAAATATCTACAGCATTGAGCACAGCCAGAGTAAACCAACAAGGTGTGTTGAAGAACGCCAGATCTCACAAGTAGAATCTGCAACTACTACCAGAGCAACACAGATAGTAATTATAGAATTAAATAAAAATTCCTATATATGAAGGTGATCATGATAAGTTGTGTCACTAAGCCAATTCAAGACACTATCTGAAGGGACAGAGGGAAATAATGATGTACCATTTTCTCTTTTCTGGTCCCAAAACCCTTTGGCATTTAAATGAAGACATCACAGAGCAAGAATGTTGTTTTGGGATAATCTATAAAAGTCTTCNTTTGGTGGNGAATATAATAGAAGAACACATCTGGAGAGAGCAATGATGAAAATCAACCACAGTCTATGTGCTGACTTATAGTTTAAAAAAAAGTCATAATTGAAGAGATATTCAAGTAAAATCAAAACCATTTACTTAGTTTTAGGACCTTTCAGAAGACAAAGCTNGCATTGAAAATTATGTTTTATATAACAGTGAGTATTTTCTATTAACTTGTATTCATGTACCTTGTCAACANAGTGATAATGGATCATGACAAAGAGGACTTAAAGACAAATGAAAGATAATGCATTTTCCTGTGAACTCTCTGTGATATATTGTGTACCCTAATAAACTTTGCCTGAAGATCAGAGGACAGAACAAGCCACTAGATTAAACATAGAGGTCAGACAGTGGTGGCACACACCTTTAATCCCAGTACTTAGTAGTCACATGCCTTTAATCCCGGGAAGTGATGGCTGGGCAGAGAAAGGTATATAAGGCCTGAGGAGACAGGAACTGGAGGCTTTTCAGGCTGAGGAGTTGGTGAGGTAAGAGGTGGTGGCTGTGGCTTGCTCTGATTCTTTGATCCTTCAGCTTTCAACCCAGTATCTGGCCCTGGGTATTTTATTAAAAGACCAAATTAGATTTCATGTTACACAACTCTTGATAAAAATTAATTGTACAAGACATAATTACCACAGAGTACCTTTTCTTGCATTTTGATTCATTTGGACACAATTTTGTTGGGAAATTATTTTAAATATTCTCATAATTTCATTCAACAACATTAAACTTGATTATTAGCAAAAATGTCACTTTGGCCTCTTTATTTCTAAATATTGGTTTAAAAAATGTAAGGAATGGTTTCATTAAATACCAAACCATTTCAGCACAAGTTATTTTCATAAATATTACTATATTATGAGATCATATATGTCCTTACTTTTCATGGTAGATTTTGTTTTTTAAGACTTATTTGTTTTAATTCTGTGTATGTGCATGTGTCTGTGTGGAGGTATATGCCTGTGAGTAAGGATATCAGTGGAGNGCAGAAGAGGACACCAGTTCCCTTGGAGCTGGATTTACAGACAACTGTGGGCTGCCTGACATGGGTTCTGGAAACCAAACTCCAGTCCTTTGCAATAACATCAAGTGTACTTAACCTCTGAGTCATTTTTTTCCAGCCCTGGTAATCTAATTTTAATGCCAAAAAAGAAAAAAGAAAAAAATCTTTTCTTTTATCTTTTAATTAAGACATGACTATTCTCACTGGGGTGCTCAGATTTACAGGGTCCTCTGAGGTAAGTAACCTCAATATTGTGTCTCAGAGTCACATCATGGAAAAGCAGAGAGACTGGGCTTTTCCTCACTGACTCCCCTTGCCTTCTACCTTCTACTGGACCTGAGCAAGTCAACTTTCTCTCAGGGCCTTCTAGTTGCACTCCTATGCAGTATGCCAGTGTTGACTGGGAGAGTTCCGAGGTACCTATGCAGATTTGGATGCTCTTATGTTAAAAACAGTTCTCTGTTGATGCTGCACGGCTTCCAGCACACTCAGCTATGGGCTGGTACAATTTTTACTGGGGTCTTTTGATGAATATTTGTTATTTAACTCAAATCCACTTATTTGATTTTCCTTTTATTGTTATGATT
>LZPO01098208.1:0-17071 GCA_001675575.1 Neotoma lepida
TCCTACTGACTTATAATGCTGCTTTAAAAATAAAATTCCTGTTTGTTTTTCTTGGTGGGTATATATGCTCTGCTTTTCTAGTAGGAGTAGAGCAGAACAAACTTAATTCTTTGCTGGATTAATTGGTTCCTGGAAAGGTGATCATAGATTCATCTAATAACTTACCACCTTTCAATGGCAGATGTTTTCTGGCTCTATCATATTTGATTTCTACTTTTCTAGAGGGTGTACATTTATTTATTTATGGCAGTTCAAGAATAAATCTTAGACCAGGCATGGTGGGTCACACTTCTAATTAGTCCCAGCACTGAGGGTAGGGATTGACATCTGAAACCAACGTGGGCTACATGTCAAGACCCCATCTCAATAAATAGATAAGAATACATTTTAGTGTTCATTGATAGAAGCAATATTAACTAGATAGTTAGATGGAGTAAGTATATGACTGTGATAATAAAACCAATCCATTCTTAAGACTGGTCGTTTCATGTGAATTTTGTAACTCCATAAGGCAAAAGTGCCATACATACATAAATTCTCTTCATGAATTTTACTAAACTACTTCCATGAGTTGGCCTTTTTGTTGCTCAAAGAATTTCTTTTTCTTCCTAATCTTTGCAAGTTTGTCCAGGTCAATTTGAAATCTCATCTCCTTTAAAATATTTCCAGAATGACTTGTGACTTGATTTCTTCCTCTTTAAAATACAAGATTTGACTTACTGCTTTTCATTATTCTCTGGCTCAAACTCAGACATCAGTATTGTTCTTTGAAGTCCTCTGGCACTTCTTCCTCTATATCACACAATTAAGTACTTGATTGAGTTTGTACTCAATTGAGTTTGGGGATTAGGTTTTCATACAGATCTGTATATATTAAGGACGGGCTCTGAAAAGTTGGGTAACTGCTACTGTGTTCATGGTTATCACACCATAGTAGCATTTGAATATAATGAGGATTATCTAGCTCTGTCGGGGTGATACTTTTACTAGAAGACTGGATAGTAGAATCTAGATTGCAGTACCCTATCCCACTGTGAGTCAGGAAATAGTTCAGAGAGCCTATTCAGTAAATGGGCAGGAAATTTAGAGTAAAGTAGAACCTTGAAACCCAAGAGCAAGAGTCTTAGATCCTATAGGTAAGAAGCCAACAGAGGGAAGCAGGATTTAGTGTAGAGTGTTTAATTATTTAAACAGTCCTGAGAGAGTACATCTGAAAGGTAAGTTTAGAGTAAGACGGGGGTGTAGAACTTGGGGTTGCATAGACACCATGCTTTTACATTTAAGTGATGGCTTCATGATTATCATGGAACATTTCTTCNCAAAGGGAAGATTTATTTGGGGTGTTGCCCTGCTTTACTTAGGGAAAGCTTTGTGTGACATTATGCAGGAATTGGTTTTAGGAATGTAAATCCTATAAATCCACAGCTTGGGTAACAAATTGAATCTCTAATAAATACAAGGAATTTAAAAGAAAAATCCCATTTATAAGAGAATGGTTAATGTTTATTGCAAAGAGTTATTATTTAGACAAATTCTGTATCCAGAAGACATATATATGTATGTGTCACTGCCAGCTCTGGTTTCTAGCAAGACCAGTTCTTGGATTTTGTTATCTTCTATGAAAACAAGGCTCTGGTAAGTGTACCAAGTGGATACCCAGATGTCTAAAAGGCTTGGCTGAAAAAAATCATGCAAATATTTGTTACGTTATGAGTGATTGTGAGCAATTGAGAGGAAAAAAAGCAAAATAGATTTTGGTTTTTTGTCGCTTATTTTCCTGTCTCCTTCAGAACAATGAAAAATACCACCAGAAAATAATATTGGTGACATGACCCTATAAGCCCTTGTCTTATGTCTTTAAATTAGCAGCTCAGTCAAGAGAAAAATGATTATTTTGTTATAAATCAGGTTTGTTGTATAGGGACAAAACAAGTTTGAATGCTGAAAAAAATCTGCTGTCAAAAGTATGTGACTGGAGAAAGAGACTGGCATTTTAAGCAAGAAAAACAGAATAGTAGGAGTAAATGGGTATGAGGGGGTAATTAATGCCGTCACTTAACATGTTTACTGTGCATTAGCTACTAGAAACATTGCACACATTTTATTGTACTCCAAAGTCTGAGAGGTAGTTTATAGTAGATTGGTAATTATAGGATTGAAAGTAAGTACTACCCAAATAATTTTGAAATAAAAGTCCCTTAGGACTTGATACTACTATTAAAAATGTCAACCAAGAAAGGAATGAAAGAGATGTGAAGTTTTACATTTTTTATGGTTTTTTAAATTTATTCTACTACTGACAGTGAAAGAGAAGTTGAAAAAGATCCAGTTTATTAGTTGGGTTGAGTTCAAATTATCTGTGTTTAATTTCAATGAAGGGATTGTGAAGGTGCCTCAAGAGAAGGAGAAGAATGTTTGTAACAGAAATTAAGATACATATATATAATATTTTTATATAATATGTATATTATTTTTGGTTCTGGAAGAACTTTCAAATATCCTATAATCTGTCAATTTTTTATTTTTGGCACACCCAAAAATCTCTTCCTTTTGTTTTATCTTACTGACACTGCCTACTACAGAAATAAGTATGTTGTATGTTTCAAATGAATAATGAAAGAATGAAAAATTATTCATCATATTATATTGAAAGTTTATCTTTAGGTACAACCACTTTGCAAAGCTCTCTGATGGTAACAATATTGTCTATGTAATTTTCACAGTAAGTCTTTTGCAAAGTGTTGTTCAAATGAACAAATATTGCTTAAGGTTCTATACCAGATAAATGAACAATATTTGAAATTAAAGGGGATCTAATTTAAAGAATCAGGCAAAATTTTGGTGAAGTAGTGTTTTTAAGGCCTATACCTTATAAAATATATGTTCATTTAATTTTTCCTATTTTGCTTTTTAAATATCTAGCATTTGTGTTTTTTTTGGCAATAGAAAAGTCAAATATGACAGTAGTTCAGTCAGCTTTAGTAGGATGCTATTTAAAACTTGGATTTAAAGTTAACTGTTCTCTTTAGCATGCTTCCTACTTAAGCTCCCTTGTTCTTTTATAGAAGTATTGGTTAGAAACTTTGTTTCATATTATGGTTATTTTAACATTTCTTGAGGACATTAAAAAATTGTTTTCACCAGATACCTAGGATAGTCCCCAAACCAAATCTTTAGTCATCTAAAATAATTTTAGGTCATTATTAGATAGTTATTAAAAATTTTATTGTTATACTTTGGTGACATTAAATGTTCATATTAAATATTAGCAGACATTTGAAAGCTTGTGTCCATACTATTTGAATATATCACACTACTTTAAATTGTTTGTGTTTTAGGAGGTAGTGGTCACGACGTTAGTATTTTAATCTTACTTATAAGGAGGAAAAAGCAATCCAGAACAATCAAAGCCAGGCTGAAGCAACTTGTTAAACACTTTAAAATTAGACTGTCTCCCCCCACTTCTGATGTGATACTTTCAAGGCAGCTGCTGCAGATAAACTCTAGAGCCCCAGATGGTGGTTGCCTAATCCTCATGAGAATTCATGTCCTGGAAGCAGCTCTTATCTCCCCAGACCTGACATTGTCTGTGAGCTTTCACTAAGGAGGGAATAATATAAACATGCTATGCATGAGTTTCACTTCTTGAATATGTCAGAGACACAGGAAGTTACAGCAAAGTATAACAAGAACAGAGTTCACGTTATTGAAAGTATTATTTAAAGCACTTGATGGTGCTTGTGTTGAGTGATGGTATATAGTTGGCAGGAAATGCACAATGAATTCTTTTTTTAAAATGTCACTGCCTCCAATAGATAGCATGAATCCAAAGATGCAAATTTGTCAATAAAGGTGCAATACCCAAAAGAATTCACTGTTAATATAATTTGCTTTAAACTAGTAATTTCAAGCAATCCATCCTTTTAATTAATATTGTGGCTTTTATTTCTGACTCAGTAGCCCTTTTTGTTTGGAAAATCAACACACTAATTTCGGTATTTAATAAGTTCAGATTTAATGTTTTGTTAAAAAAAAAGAATCTGATATGTAAGATGTGGGTCAGTGAGAGTCAAGCATATTGTTTTTCTGATGTAGTAGCCACATGTTCTGAAATGGGATTATATAAACTATCTGCTTCAAGCAGTGTTGCATTTAACCTGTGAGCAAGAGACATTGACACTATCATCATGAGTAATTGATAAATCACCCACTGCTTGGTGATGTGACTCTATGTAGATAATAAGGAAGGGGTTCTCNGTCACAAAATTTGTCACCAAATGGAAAACTATAGTTGTCTTTCATAATAAAGTCCACGGCTGTGTCTCAAGGTTTTTGTCTCTTTCCTCTAAAAACCTCCTCTCCAGCCATATCGGACTTCCCACTAGCTATAGAATCTGTGGGGCCCATTTGTATTTTCATACTGTTTCTCATTTTATTTCATCAGCTTATCTTGCCCTTTCTGAAAGAGGCAGCTTTAGATCCCACTAGACTCAGCTTAAGTATCATTTCTGTGAACTCCTCAGACTGTCATTTCATTTTGTTTTTAAATTTACAATTATTTATTATTTACCTTGCTTGTGTGTCCCTGTGCATGCATATGGGTATACTTACCACAGTACTTGTGTGGAAGTCCAATGACAACTTGTAGAAGTAGGTTCTGTCCTTCCACCACCTAGGTTCCTGGGATCAAAATCAACCTATAAGGCTTGCTTGACAGCAAGCACCTTTAACCTCCTGACCTATCTAAGCAGCCTCTTTCATTTTCCCTGCTTCCAGAACTTTATAGCCAGGATAATTTTTGAAAACTATAGATTTGCCAGGCATTGTGGTGCACATGTGTCAAGGCCAGCCTAGGCTACATAGCAAGTTTAAGAACAGGCTAAGCTGTATAACCAGTCCCTTTCTCAAAAATAAATAAAGGGCTGCAAGCTGGGTGTGGTTGTGTACAGCCATAGTCTCTGCAGCCTGAGGCTGAAGCAGGAGATTGCAGGTTTGAGACCAGACCCTATTTCAAAACAAACAAACCCAAGCTTAGGGTAGATGGGATGATGGCGGGGTGAAGGAAGCAGTTCCAGAGACCCATGTTCCATTTTTACATTAAGCTAATTGATGATTCACCCTGGTGCTTGTTGGGTTTTTTCTTTGTTTTGCTGTATATAGTTCTCTTGTTTTCTGTGCAGTCGGGTAGCCAGACATCAAGTGCTTACCATCTGTGTCCACCACTGCTAGCCATGGACCTCCTTTTCTGTTGCTTCCCTTTTTTGTCTTATTTGCTTCACTCTGACACCCACGTGCTCTGGAGGGAGGGTAGCTAGGGGCTCTGTTTCCTGTATGGTGTATTCAGAGGCCAATGAAAACATACCCCAGATGTTTCTGTTCTTTATCACAATCTCTCATAACGTTCTCATTTTTAAAAAAGCAGAACAAAAAGATATTGCTGGCTATGGCTATGATTCCTTTCTTTTGTGGTGGTCTTTCTTAAACNCTTCTTAATTCACTCTGGTTCCATTTGTTCACCATCTTTTGTAAAATCTTTTTGTATTATTTTCTTGATTGAATTGTATGTTCTCTTATTCTTTCTCCCTAGTCTTACTTTTTTTTCCCCTCCATTTTCTGTTTTCTTCTAATTTGTCCACCTCTCCCCAGCCCCACATGCACATGCCACCTTGTGATGTTGGGATGGAACATGGAGCTTTACACATGCGGTTATCACTCTTTTTTCTGTGTTCTGTTACACATGTCCCCTTCTGCCTTTATTGCCCTTATCTTGTCTCTTTCTTCCACCCTTCATTGTATGTCATATTTCAAACACATGTACAAGTCCTGCCCTGTCTAGGCCTATTTTATATTTTTTTCATAGTATCTATATAGTAAAACTGACTCCATGCTTCCCCTTTGATTTATTTTCTTATATACCTTGACTGTAATAAATCTTTAAAAATATTACAATCAGCTAACTTTTATCATTTTCATTCACTGTTCATGTGCTTCCTTCCATTACCTTCCTTTGTTTTAATAAGTCTGTTAAGATGAGCAAGGTGTGCAATTGAGCCTTGGGTTTTTACTCCCTCTTAGAAACTTTAGTGGTGAGTTAGAAACAGGAGTTAGTGCAAAAAGAAAACAAGAGTCCAATAAAAAACTGGAGGAGATCCTGTACATTCTTTTCCAGGGACTAGCAAGTTAGGTATAGTCCTCACCCCTCATCAAGGAAACTTCTCTGTGTAGCAGATGGAGACCATTACAGAAAAACAACCAAACAAAATGGCAGAGTTGTGGAACCTAGTCCCAACTAATACATCTGCAGTACAGCTCCTGAGCCTAAGGCTTAGGGAACATTGCAGAAGAGGAGGCTGGAAGATGCTAAGAGCCAGAGGATCGGGAAAGGTGCTGTAAGATTGTGTTTCATAGGAATATCAGAAACTACACCAATTGAATCTCACCAGTGCGCCTGCCTAAACATGAGCTGAACAAATAGAACAGTAACAGACATGCTAATGTGGAAGGGGGAAGCTCATGGCCTCAACCCTAGGCAAAGGACCACAGGCAGCTAAGGTAGACTGAAAGCAGGAGAAATAATCTTCCTGGGGAAGAACACATCAATTGGTTATCTAAAATCAAATGGTCATACAAGTAACATTATAGACTGACCAGGTCATATTTATGTATTTAGGAGCATAGACACACACACACACACACACACGTACGCACGCGCGCGCACACACACACACATACACACAGTATCAGTAATTAAAAAAAGGAGATGCCATGAATTTGAAAGAAAGCAAGGAGGGGTACATGGTAGGGTTTGAAAGGAGGAAAGGTGCCTCCAAGGGGCCCAGCCCCCAGCAGGGGAGAGAAATTGGAGAGGAGATGTAGAGTAAGAAAACTACTGGTTGTTCTTTCTTCTCTGTTCTATTCTTTTACCCTGTTGTTTTTCTTTTTCTTCTCCTTTTTCTTCTTCCCAGTTGTTGCCCTTCTACTTCTTCTGGGATGTTTCCCTTTACATTTTCTCTTATCCCTTTTATATCTCCTAATACAAAGTTTTCTACACAAGAAAAGATTACCTCACAACCACAAGTAACATATTTTCCAAGATCAGAAGTTATATGTTTTCTTTAGAAGCCCACAAGTAGTTTAAACATTTTTCTTTGTATTAATTTTCCCATCATAACATCTTCACCCCAAAGCAATGATTCTTTTATAATTGCTTAACAAAGTTTTAAGCAAGCTAAGTGTATATCAGCCAGTTCCCTTTGTACTGGCAGGAAGCTGTTTGTGGTTTCAGTGTAGCAGATTTCTGTTTTCTACTCTAAAGAAATTTTAAACAAGTGGGCAGTTCACCATCTATTTTCCTTTACACACAATAGGGTCATTTAATTTCCTTTCACAACTTTGTTTTTTAAGGTGGATATCGGGGCCTGTGATTAATTCTGTAAGCTACATGACCGAGGAACTCAAGTCTAACCTTGGGTATAGGGACATAATTGTTTTCTTTAATCATTGGCCTGTTTTTCCACTGGCAGAATTCATGGGTCTATAACGCATGAAACTTCTGTGTTCTTATTTTTCATCCTCTGCAAATCTCATGTCTGACAAAGGAGAGGAAGGTAAATTTTAGCCTATTTTTGCCTTTTTAAAAATCTCTTATTGGAACAATTGGCAGAGTAACCTAAACTATTTTCCTAATCATCTTTACTGTCTTAACCACCTTGTTTTTTAGGCTAACTCAGAAAGTCCAGTTAAATCATAGATTTAACCAATCATCATTGCGCTTATAAAAATCATCTTCACTATGATCTGCAAGTAAATTGCTCAGTGAAGAGTGGGATTTTCCTAAGAAACAATCCCACTATACTAGATACAGTGGGATCCTTTCACATAGGAATCACACCATGCCAAATACAGCAGGAACATGGCAGCAGCAAGCAGGAGGTGGCACAGCAATGGCAAGGGGCATCCTGGAAACAATCCTGCTGGGGCTTTGCCTCTCCAGGATGGACCCAGAGTAGCTTTGTTATCCTCTGGGTTGTGTTCCATAAGCTTCATTGCTGTCTGCAGCTCCTCTGACATGGCCACTGGCAGAAAGGGAAGGGGGAAATGATGTAATTATAATCTCAAAAAACATTTTGAAAAATAGGAGGACATTAGAGTTGGCGTATATTATGCTTTCTGGAAAGTGCTTTGGAAATATGTTTGAGAAACAAGAAGTGGGAGGCATCTCTGCTCAAACATCTAATTCACATCTACTATCAAGTCCTAGTCATTTGAAATGTGTATGGTTTAAGTTAGGTACATACCTATAGTCCCTACACATGGAGAGACTGAGGCTGGAGAGTTGAGGGTTAATGTGAGTCTGAGTAACATAGTGTGTCTGAGACCTATCCTAAAACCCTCCTGCAACTCCCACCCAGCCCATAAAAGGAAAAACGTCTATGTGGTTTAACTGNTCCTTTCAGAAATGCAAATGTCCTACTAGTAAGTCTCATCTAGACCTTGTTTGAATTAATCTTAGACTGTAAGCAGGAATTTTCATTTGGGTGTGTAGGACAATGGAGGAGCAACAAGCTACAGTGAGTAGAAGGAGCCATGCAGACAAGAGCATCATCTCATTTTATGATTTTCATGTTGAATTCATTGAATTTTTTAGGTGGAGGAGGTTTAGCTTTATAAAGAAAAAAAAAATGGCCTAAAGAGATTGACTTGTTTGGGCCTTTGGCGTGTTCATGTTTAAAGGGATGGATTCTGCCCATTGTTTCCTCTTTGCACCATGTTGTTTTTATACTGTAGTGGCTCCCTGGCCATTCTCTGACTTGAAGTAAAATGAATCAAAGAGAAAAAGGGACTCAGATAACATGTACTTGGGCCCTCCCACTTTCTCATTCCTTTCTCTCTTTATTATCAGCCATTATAACATTCTTGATGTTTATAGTTGAAGAACAGACTCCACTTGAATCAGTATATATCTCTTGTATTGTCAATAGAATAAAACAAATGAGAGTCTTCCATTTTTATTGTAGAGAAAAGGTGACAGTGGATAGTGACTGGAGAATCAGTTTGGATCATCATAGGGCACTTACAGAGTTAGCTGATATCACTGTAGATGTTACCATGCACAGGATATGAAAAGCACAGAGTAATGGTAATGCTTCTAAGACACCACTTTTGTTGGTTTGTTGGTCAAGTGTTCTCTACTACTTTGCCGTAAAGGTGGAAAAACAAAGCTGCTATGTAAGACTCCCGTGTGATTTGCGTTGCACTGGCTTTTGCAAAACCACTTCTCTAGCCATATCCTGCTTTCCTTTTCACACTCTCAACTTAGGAGTTTGTGTAGTATATGTGGAAAATGAATACAAATAAGGATTCATTCACATACACTCCCAGAGTCCCAGTTGTCACAGTACTTTCAACACATGGTATCATTTGATCCCACAGTCAACCAGAATGTCTTTGGTATGCTGTGTGTAGATAGAATTAGCTGAGTATGGTATAGAAAAATTTGTATTCTATGGATTCAGTTTGTATTAATCTAGACCTTCTTGTTTATTTTATATTACTTCCATAGAAGGACTTGGGATAGATTGAAGTAAGATACATATACAGAAGGACAGTTATACATAAACTAGAAGAAACAAAGTAAAATGTATGCAGTTACTTTCTCTAGGAATATTAAATGAAACGATGCCTGTACTTAAACATTACATTAGCTCTTAGCCTTGACAACTAAAGCAATGAAAAATGTAATGGACTATATTTTAATTAAAGAGATGCATATACATACCATGTAGAACTACATTTTAGCAAAGTAAGATTTTTTAGCTCAAATGACCAAGGGGCTGACTATGAGCTCTTGTCAGGAAAATGACTTCTTTTGGCAAAAACAGTAATGCANATCATAGGTGAAACTATGAAATAGAGAGATGGTAATACCATGAACAAATCACAAACTTTGGGTTCGGATGAGCCCCAAATAGCCATCTCTTCTTGCTTTGGACTCTGTGACCCTGNATGCTGTTATAACCTCATTGACCTTTAGTTTCCTCACTTTAAATTAGAACTAATAACATTTTCCTAAAAAAAGATTTTGATTAACAGATGACCTTTTCTTTCTAGGGAGTGGGTCCTCAACTCAGCGTGGGTTTTCCAGAAAACAGACCTTATTGTTGTTTAACCATGACAAGTTATTTGACACATCCAAGCTTGTTTTCTTACTAGTAAAGTAACATTAACAATAACATTAATACTGGACCAATAGTTAAAAACAGAGATAGAGCACTTAGTTACTCAGTATAGCCATTATTAATGATAGTGTACTATAAATATTTTCATTGAGAACTGTATTAGTTGGTCCTAAGTGCACTGAATTGAATGTTGATATATCTGTATACCAGTAGTGGGTTGCAAAGTGAAAGAAAACTCTTAAATATGTGCCTGGATTGTTGATATTTCTGGTAATATTTAAGGTCTTATAGAATCAAAGTCATGAGCGTTACACAGATTCCATCCTCAGTGCTCCCTTGTGATAGTTGGTGTTAATTGTCAACTTTACAGAATCTAGACTCACTGAAGAGATGGCCCTTTCGGCATGCCTGTGAGAGATTATCTTGATCATGTTCATTGAGGCGAGAATACCTGCCCATGGTGGGTCCATTCCCCAGTTGGGGATTTGGACTAAAGAGAGAGAAAGGGAGCTGAGCAGCAGCNTGCATTCATCACTCTCTGCTTCCTGATTATGGATGGGATGTGGCAGGTGCTTTAAGCGCCTGCTGTGTTCTCCACTGTGATGGACTGTAGCCTGGAACTGTGAGCCAGAATAAACCCTTTCTCTCTTAAGTTGCTTTTGTCAGAGATCTTATCACAGCAACAGGGAAATAAATTAAAGACATTCCCCATCCCTTCAAATTTAAATCATAGTCATTTGATAACAAGTAAAAGATTCTCTTATGTTCCCATGGAGATGATTAAGTAGATGATTTTAGACAACTGACATCATGTTTAGTTACAGCCTTCCATCATGGTAGGAAAGATAATTTGTTTCTCTTACTTATTAGTAATTAGAATATTGGGACATCCTACACTGCTTTTTAATGCCTGTACACTCTCTTAAATTCATGAACGCAGTTCCTTCCATTTGTTTTTTCTTGTATGGTATATTCACGTATCTGCTTTGTTGCTGTCCACTGGCATTCTCATCACACTGCACCATTTTACATCGCTCCAGCAAGGTACCAGGTCTCTAACTGCTTCATACCCTGTTGGTGTCTGTATTTCTTATCTATTTACTCAGAATTGAGTTATTTCTTTGTTGTCTTGTGTTTTTTAGAGTCATCTACTTCCCCTTGAAATTATATCAGTGTCTTCTCTGTTGTTAGAGAAGGAACATTAAGGAAAGGTTGTCTTCCTTGAGAATTGATTTCTTTGCTATATATAATATGATGTCCCTGTTTATCTCTGAGCCTCTAGGATAGCGTGTTGCTATCTGGCACAAAGTGAGGGAAATTCTCAGTCACCATTGCTTTACTTGTCTCTTCTCTTTCTTTCCCTCCTTCTAGAATGCCATTATTCATTTATTAAAAGTTTTTGTGATTGCCCACACTTGTCAGATACTCTGTTCAGGTTTTTCACTCTCCTTTTCTTTTCAATTTTGGAAGTTTATATTATCATAGTGTGCTTTACTAGGAAGTGAACACAGACATTTGTTTTACTGTGAAAAACAATTCATTTTTCTGATTCCTTTATGGAGTTTTTTATATCTACCTATCTGTCTGCTCTTGCACAAAAGATGTGCTTTTTCCTTAGAATATTAACCAGAATTTGAAAATTCCTAGTGTGGTATGTCTCACATCTGTGCTGTGTAACAGTGGATTTGATGCTTGTTCAGATTCTTTAAACTGTTTTTACAGTTACACCTGGTCATTTTTGTTGTTGTTGAATGGTATAGATTGTATGATAGACAAAAGGTACTACAGTAAAGAGGCCTTTATTAATATACTGCTACCTACTGTGTGGAGGTAGGAGAAACATTCTTTGGTTTATAATTCTTAGCCTTTAGGTGAACCTGTGCCTGGCTGTGAACTTCCTTCCTTGTTGCTTGTGCTGGCCCACTATTAGGTGAGACTAAATGATTAGCAAGGGCTGAACTTGGCATTGCTGTTCCCCAAGGTAGGGGAACACTGATAGAACTCTAGTCAAGCTCTGCTGAGTGTCTCTTTACGGGAACTTTTCATTAAGGACAGTTGCTTTGCCTTCTTTCAAATACTTTCTCTCCCACCCTCTTGCTGGCTGCATGAGGCAGTTTTTCTCTGATAGTTATGTGAGGACATGGTAGATCTCCCGAAAATAAAACTAACAAGTCTGGAGGTCCTTGTATGACTGGGTCCCTTTGGAATTTTTAATCCTTAAAGGTGTCTAGTTTCTAGTCATTAATTGGTTACAGCTTAGGTTTTTCCACTCTGGCACTGGTTCTTTGAAGATTTCGGTTCACATAATTTTCCCTCAGTATTTGATTCTCTCTGCCTGTCCCTTTAATTTTGGGGCTAATACTTTGCTCTTNGACTTGCTTCACTTTTTGGTGACTTCTGTGTAAAGCAGGCTGACTTCAAACTTAGAGACCCACCTTGCTCTGCCTTTCGAGTGCTGGCTTTACTCTCATGCCCTGTGAGAGTGGTGACTTTTAAGTTCCTTATGCTGAACTAGAAACCGGAAATCTAGAAGCATGCTTTGCTTACCCTGAGCATTGTTACGGCTTAGTCCTTGCTATTAATCACACAAAATCTTGGCTATTTTGGGAGTCTCTTTCCATAGATTGTGCATTCTCCTGAGCAGAGGTAACGTTTTGCTTCNGTCATATGCCTGCTAATTTAGGGCTCTTTGGCTGATTACTACAAATATTANATTGTAGGCTCTGTGGATTCTGTTTTGTTTCTCTGAAGAGACTTGTTTGTTTTTCAAAGCTGACAGTTGACTATATTTAAACTTCTTTAGTCCCAATTTCTAAATCTTTAGAATGAGACTATTGAAAGATTTGGNGAGAATAAAGAGTTAATGTGTATGAGCTCCTTAGAACTATTCATGGGATATAGGAAAGGCTATATAAAAATTATTCTATATTTTACAAAAGTAACAGCATATACATTTCTCTTTTAAATTGATATTTAGCACAGTTGCATATGTATTAATAACAAAGCATTATTGTTATGCACAAAACTCAGAATTGTGCATATTTGATGGTGTCTTTAAGCAAGTGAGATCTTTTTGGCTTTTGAGTCTAAACTGACTTTTTCTGACTTTTAAAAATTCCTGCTATTTAAGTTTTTTCCTTTACCTTGAAAGTCAATTTTCTTTTTTTTTTTCCTCTTTTCTTTTTTTTTTTTTATGCTCTGTAAGTTCCACTTGCCTTCCTTTTTTATTTACAGTTTCTAGTTTGTTACCTGAAGATAAATACCATAACTAAATTCATTTAGGAGTGTGTGTTAAGGGTTGGGTGGAATGCCATGTATCTCAGAACCTAGATAGGTGAGACTGAAGGGTGAGAGTTCAAGGCCAGCCTGGGCTGCATAGTGATTCTCCCTGCCTTCTAAGTATGTGATAAATATGTAATTTTTGTGAACCTCACACTTGCATTTGTTTTTACTGCATTTTAGATGAATTTGGGACCCAGAATTATTACTTTTAAACTTTTTTTTTTTTAAGAAAGTAGCAATATAGATGTCCCCAAAACTGATATTTTTAGAGTAGACCATTCGGATTTTTTTTTTTTTTAAATCTTGCTGTTAAATTTTTCATGGAATAGGAGATCCTTTTTTCCTTAAAATCTCTAAAAAGTTCATTATAAAAAACAGCCCCGTTTTGTTTCTAGTAAAAGACTCTGACTACCACACCTAGAATAAAGCTATATTTTTAACCATGCTTTGGTTAAAATACATACATATATATATAATCAGGGTTAGTGAATAGTTTTAAGTTTTGTTATGTAAGCTCTTAGGCACCAGTGCTCCTGCCCTGTTCTGTGTCTATGTTCACATCAGATTTGAAATGGAAGGTTTTGTTGTATTTTCTGATTTGGCTCCTAAAGCATAGTCTACTTGGTTTATTTACAAGTTTTTTCTCAGTTTTAGCTATGATACTCTACTTNGAAAAGAAATGTAAGAGTAACAATAGATGCAGCAGTATGAACTGAGACTGAATAATAGGAAAAATGAGTGTATGCGTGGCAGTTGTATTGGCTGGTGAAATTGGGCTGGCAATATCCTTAGTCAACCTGAACTCCTTCCTAGTAGTTCTGTATCCTCACCAGCAGCAAATCCTGCTGTTTTAAAGACTTTGAAATATGTTTAGAATCTGGTCTGTTTTTATCCCTCCAAACGCTACTGTCTTAATTGAACCCATTATTATATAGTCTGGACTTTACAATAGTTTTCTAGGTTATTCTGCCTTTCCCCCAGCAGTTAGCTAGATGTTTTTAAAAATATAGATCAGGTTGTGCGCTTGATATATACTATAAATCAACACTTCAAGAGACTGAGGTAGGAGGCTCATTAAACTTGAAATCCTGAGTTTGTTTGTAACAAGGTCTATTATTTAGCCTTGTTTGACCTGGTTGGTTCTCCCTAAGAAGTTCAGGTTGGCTTCAAACTGGTGACATTCTTCCTACTTTCAGCCTCCTGAGTGCTGAGCTTACAGGCATACGTCACCAAGCCCAGCTTTCAATAGTACCTTCTGAATAAATAGAGTGAAGACAGGAAGCAGTTACAGTGATGAGGGGAAAACCTGAACATATACCAACATTGATGTGGTGAAGCCGTGGAAAGTGGTTAAGTCGGATTCTTCATGATAGGAAGTACTGGGGTGGGCTTCTTGGTGCTGAGAATTGTTTGGTGGTCTAACTACCTAGGCAGATAATAATACACAAAGTCAGAGACTTTTCTGAATTATGTGTCTCTCTGTGTCTCTGTCCCTGTCTCTCTCTCCCTATCTGTCATCCACCAGGGACGAGGTTTCTTCTCTGCCTATTTGACTCTGCTGGGGGATGAGCTCTTGGTGCTGAGTGTTGGAAGTGAGGAGGGTGCACAAGCTTGCCTGCTTTTTGAATTGTTGCTGTTGCCATTTTCCAGTTTTTCTCACAGGTTGATTGTGTTCCCTGTGGTGACTGATTCTCACCTTCCTGGCCTCATTTTTCATCAGGAAGGGTATTGCATATGTGTTCTTTATCCCTGAATGCTGAGAGAGTACTTATCAAACTGACAGTTGGTGTGACTACTGATTGCCACTTGACATGGAGAATGACACCTAACAGTCTGCGTTGCAGCAATGGGCCTTTAGGAGATTCGTGTGAGAAGCTGTGCTTTATCAAGTAAAAATACTGTAGTGGTGAACATCTCGTATTCACAGTATTAAAAAGTCCTTTCCAGTATTGATTCAGAGATAAGGTGCGTGAAGGGCGGTATGGCCACTGTGGGAGGGTCTGTATATATTCTGGATATATACTTACTCTTACAGATCTTTTTCATACCATAAATAAAAACAATGGCAAACACTAAGAAATTTGAAGACTAGTGGCTAAAACTGAGCAACATTTAGGTCATTCTTTTTTTTCCTGTTTTGATAGTTTCAATATGTCAGCAAAAACAACACTTTGGCCATTACATGAGGCAATTCATAATATCCTGTTCCCAACACAGACACACCTTCAGAGTCTTCCTTCTTGCCTCCCTCTAATAGCCCTCTGTTCTTGTGCTCTGGCTTTCAGGTCCTTCTTCACAGCCTCTCCAGGCCTGTCTGGAAAGGGAGGGTCAAGTAGTCCTGAGTTCTTTCCTTTCCTCAGCCTTTAGAGTCTTTAGATTCTAATCTCTTGTACATTTATTTTACTTTCAGTAGGGTTCTGTAACTGACAGAATGTTTGAAACTCACTCCTTGCCTGGGAAAATGATAAGCCATGTCATCCTTCTCTTTCTCATGTGCCTGTCTACTCACACAATCGCTAGAACCTTCCCAACACTTGCTGTGGCTTCCCCTTCCCTCCATGGTTCCTCTCTGCAAAGAGAGTGCTGTTGTCCTCAGTCCTCATTAGTATACTAGACTTTCTGATGGCGTTCAGTAGTGTGGCAGNTTAGGCCAACATTGGTCATATGAATGCGTTTTAAAGTGATAGTATACAGTAGGGTAGTATGTGGTAGCATACATGTAGATGTCTATGCTATATTGCTTTATTTTAGCTTGGTGTTATTTTAAAATAAAGTAAGTTGTATATAATACTCAAGGTAAATTATGTTTTTCCTGAGTTTTGTTATTTCAGATTTTACAGAAAAGTTATTTATCCCAAGGATTGATTTTTTTTTTCCTCCTTAGCTCCAGGACAAATGGTGCCCTATAAATTTTTAACAATTACTGAACATTTTTAATAATTATAGTACATTTTAAAGGAATGCATATTATTTTCCCTTTATTTTAGTGATAAAATTGTTCTTTAAAAATATTTAGTCTGATATTGGAGGGTTTTTTTGTATTTACGTAGCAGATAAAAAGTATTTCATCATGATGATTCTTTTATTTCTCTATGTTTTTTTTTAATTTTATTACTCTGTGTTGGTGGGAGGGGACTTTCAGGAGTTGGTTCTCTCTCTTCATCACATGGGTCCCAGTTAACAGGTTTGGTGGCTGGCACTTTTACCCACTGAGCTATCTAGCCAGCCCTGGAAATGTTTTAAGTTTCAGTTTTTCATGTTTTAGAAGTAGGATGTCAGTGATGTGATGCACTTTTGTTTGGCATTTTCCGCTGTGGAAAATGAACTCATGTAAATGATGCTCAGCCGTCTGTAAGGGTAAACACTAATGTGTAAAGTATTCAAATCATTTCCCAGGAAATCTGTGGCTGAACCAGTAGTAATTTTGCCCCCTCCAGGTTATTGCTTTTTGTTTGTTTGTTTGTTTGCTTGCTTTGTTTTTAAGGTTTGAACACAATTTTGGTTGTTAGAGCTAAGGTAGTATAGTCATAGTTGTGTGGCTTGATCTGTGTGTGGGGCCTCTGGCAGTGGGACCAGAACTTATCCCAGGTTCATGAACTGGCTTTTTGGAG
>LZPO01098209.1:9045-31115 GCA_001675575.1 Neotoma lepida
TCCTCCTTCTCATGGGTGAAGCATGTCTGAAGTCTGGTACTCATGCTTGAACAACCCCAAATGTGTTCTTTTGGTCACCTGGCAGTTTAATTTTTCCACATGGACATATGTAAGCCACAAGAAAGAAGGTAGATGTCATCCACAGAGGGTAGACATGCTGCTTACAACATTGTCTTTCCCAGCTCTGTGGTGCTCATACCTACATCATTTCCTGACCTCTTCTCTCTCTTATGGTTCCAAGCAGCTGTTCCTTTCAGGCGCTGAACCAGACTGGATCAGAGCATCCTGTTAAACCTGTGAGACTGTAACAAACATTCTTTTTAACATTTGTTGCTCTATCTTGGGCTTCACCAGACAGTTTTAAATGTGTTAGGAGTTCATCCTGACTTAATACTTAGAATCAAATTGAACTCCTTTGTGTGGAATTTAAAATATGTCATATGACTTGATTATTTGATCATATGAAATACCATGAAGATATAACAATTTAAGAACTTATAGAAAAACACATGATCTGTCAGGATCTAGATTCCACTGTTTTCCTGCTGTGTTGTGAGCCCCTCTTTGCTCCAAATTTTGCCTCTACAAAATAGAAAATTAGGTATTATGATTCCTATTTTGATAAAGTAAAAATAAGATGCTGACAGAGGTATGCCAGTCTTGATCATCACTGAAAGAAAATGAGCTGTTAGAAGTTTTCAAAAGAAAGTTTTAGCAGATATAAAATTTTCATTTCTGTATATGTGCATGTGTGTATGTATGGTTCACATATGTGTGGGCAAGTGGCTGTGTGTGTGTGTGTGTGTGTGTGTGTGTGTGTGTGTGAAGGCCCGAGGTTGATGTTGTAATCATCTTATTTCAATTTATTCCATGAGGCAATATCTTTAAATCAAACCCAGAGCTCACTAATTTACTACTGCATAATCCTGCTAGCCAGTTTCTCTGAGGAGATCTTGTCTCTGCTTTAATAGGCTGGAATTACAGGTGGATCACCATACCCAGGTGGCATTTATATGGCTTTTGGGGGGATCAGAATTCTATTTTTAAGCTTGAGTGGCACTTTAACAACTGAGCCATCTCTCCAGCCCTAAGGAAAACAAAAACTTTGTATTTGTCAAAATGCTTAGATCTGAAGATTGTTCTGTTTTGTTTTGTTTTTGAGGTAGTGTCTGGCCAGTGTTCTTGCCTTAGTGTTTCAAGAACTAGGAGTTCCCATTCCAAACTGGGGACCAAGAGTCTTCTCTGTTTAACCCTAGAATTGTTAGGTGCACAGGGAGTTGCTACCCAAGAGCATTTTTCTCTCTTTATTTTTGACATTAGCAGAAACTGCTTAACAAAACCAAGACAGAATTACTATTTATTGCCCTTCTCATCTCCCAGCCTCCCTTGCAGCTAGCAATAGGCTAGACCAGTCCTAGAAAATAAAATACAAGGGTGAGACTTTCTTCTTTGAAGTATTTTGCTTCCTCCCTTTAAAAAACATGAGGGAATAAAGATTGTGAATGATGATGCTAGCCATGGGTTTCAAAGTTCACTTAACCAGGATGAGAGGTTATGAAGAGCAACTGTGCTATGGCGCAGAGGTAATGTTTAATAATACATCATGTGCTGAAAATCTATAGGACAGTCGGTTGTGAATGTTCTCATCATAGGAAGATCAGTATGTGAAGTAAAAATACATTAGTTTGATTTGGTCACACTTGGTACACTAAGTATATACACTTTTGTCTGTTAGTTATACCTTAATGATGCTGGGGAAACAAAGATGGAATAAGAACTGAAAGAACACACTCAAGAACATCTTATCTAATCAGCTTCTCACTGTGTTTGATGTGGTGGTACCCAACATGTTAGATGGTGTCTCCAAATATGAGGTGATTGTAGACCCAGCACAGAAACCAATACTGAGAACGTGAGTGAAATGATGGAAGAAGTCTGGCTCCTCTGAGCCCCACAGAACCACTTCCCAGTAGATTTTGGGAAAACAAAACTCACGTACAGCTCTATTTAATTGCAATTAAAAAAATACTTCCTAAACGATATTGCAGGTACTCTGAATACTGGTTCGGAGGCCACAACCAACAATGTTGAGGATACTCTCAGGAGGCTTACAGCAAGTGGCCTAGTATTGGGCATCTGTTCTTCAGTACTCAGGTTTATTACATGTGATGCTTCTTTTGGGAAGTCCTCATCACAGTGAAGCAGCCATGGTTTCTTGTCTTTCCTTCCTTCCTTCCTTCCTTCCTTCCTTCCTTCCTTCCTTCCTTCCTTCCTTCCTTCCTTCCTTTCTTTCTTTCTTTCTTTCTTTCTTTCTTTCTTTCTTTCTTTCTTTCAAATTTATTTATTTATTTATTTATTTATTTATTTATTTATTTATTTGTTTGTTTGTTCGTTTGTTTGTTTATTTAGATTTTATGTGTATGGGTGTGTTGCCTGTGTATGTCTGTATGCCATGTGTATGCAGTGCATATAGAGGCCAGGAAAAGGATGTTAGATCCCTGAGAACTGGAGTTACAGATGATTTTGCACCACCATGTGGGTGCTGAAAATTGAATCCAGGTCTCTCAATGAACAGCTGGTGCTCTTAACCATTGAGCCATTTCTCCAACCACTACAGTTTCTTATAATCATAAATTTCTATGGAGATGATTTTTATTGTGTTAAACATCAGTTAAATCACTATGAGGCTTTCAAGTGCAGAGACTGTGCCCTGTTGGGGTCATCTGTTCTTCAGGTCCAGCATTTGTCTATTCCCCAGCACAATAGGTGCTGCAAAATAGTTTCCAGAATAGCAAGAGGCTATTTTGGTGACAACAGTATTTTAATTATTATAAAACATTTCCAAGTATTGCATAGCAGATTCCTAGAAAATATTGATGTTTTTCCCTGGATACAGTTTAGAAGACGTATCTGGTTAAACATTTTAACAGTAGGTTCGTATTTTAAAGAAAACCTTACATTTCTATTTCAGGACCATCTTTCTGCATCCCAGATTTTCATCTCCTACCTCTGTATCTGCCACTGAAAGATGAGATTGTGGTTAGCCTGGTAATTCTGGAGCTGCAATGATGCATCCCCTCATTGAAGATGCTGTTATGTTCAGTAGACTGTGCTTAGCAAAGAAATAATTCGTATGCAGACATTTGGAGAAACATTTAAAAATTGTTCAAGTTGAACCAACAGTGAGATGCACTCTTCTAAAGCCTAGGCTAGCAGAACGTCATGGCCCAGTCACTCTGTAGGCTTTATCCAAGAACTTGCCGAGTTTAAATTTTTATTCACTTCTCTACTCAACACAGACCTTTGAATGGCCTACTATGTGTTAGTTTTTTCCCCCAACATAATATTTTTGTTAATTATTTGGGAATTTCATATAGTGCTCCCTGATCACACTCACTTCCCATTCCTACCTGGTACACCCTTGCACCACCCCCGACCCCACCAAAAAAACCCCAAAACACTAAGTCTAATTTGTGTTGCCCATATACCCATCAGAGCATAGTCAAACTCCCAGTGGCCGCCCCTTAATGAAAACTGAGGTGTTCCCCAAACCCCCCACCAGAAACCATCAACTATGAACATCATAGCCTGTCTCTTATACACATCTAGATGTGTATAAGAGACAGGCTTTGTGCCTTTCCTGGAACTCACCCTGTAGTCCAGGCTGGCCTTGAACTCACAGAGATCCGCCTGCCTCTGCCTCTCTAGTGCTGGGATTAAAGGCGTGCGCCACCACCGCTTGGCACCAAATTACTTTTTAAAACGATTATAGAAATTACTTCACTTCTTTAACCTTCTTTAACCATAATGTTTAGGTAGCCAAATTTCATTTTTCCTAACTATCAGCAATTAACAGATGACCACATTTTTTCAAGAATCTGTGGTAACTTTTCTGATTGTTTCTTGAGGGTAATTCCTAAAGGGATTGCTGGATCGATGGGTATACACATTTCAAAAGTGTTAATTTTTAAGGTCTCTCTTCAATAGCTTCCTGTCTGGACTTTTGGGGGTGGGGGAGGTTGTCATAGAAGCCTTCAATGTCTCTCATTCTCAGTTACGAATCTGCAGTCACCAATACTACTGCAAGGGTAGGTTCCCTGCCCATAGCAGCCAGCAACAGATCACAGACGTGTACTTTCTGGTGCTAACGCAGACCGCAGACACCAACATGGCCTCTGGTGGCAGCACAGACCACAGAAGTCTTTCAAGGAGACTTAATCCAGAAAATGAACCATTCTTCATCTCAGGTATCTTGTTGTTGCTCAGAGTCAGGGTGATTGTGAAGTTGAGCAGTGTGTTGACAGGACCTATGCAAGCTCCAGGCTGCTGCACACCACCCTGCCCTTGGTGCCCACCATCCTGCTGGTACCCAGGTCATGACCACCATGTTTGCAGCCAACGGGCTGTAGGGCGTGTAGCACCAGCAGCAACTGCAGCTCAGTGGGTAGCGACATGATGAGGCAGGCCCTTTTGTTTTTTGTGGCCATGTGCCCATACTATGCTCCTCTGTCGCTGCTACCACAGCTCTAGTTCCACTTCTCCCACTGTTACTCTGTTCTGCCCATTCTATTACTCTGTTTTTTCCAATTCTTTTCTATATGCTAGGGATATATGGGTAATTATTGTTTTTAATGATTCTAACTTCATGGATCCTGCATATATATTCTATATTACTAATAGAAAGCATACTTTTGAATCAGAAACAAACTTTCTGACAAAGTCCCAGAATGCACAGAAGCTCACCAATGCATCAATGTAAGACTGGTAGGGTTCCAGCTTTGGTTTAAGGCTTGTATAAATCTTAATAAAGTGTCACCCCAAATGGATCTGCTGTTAATTCCTTGATTCATCCATCTGATCATAGCTCACAGCAGATTCCTTCTTGTTTCTAGGATCTGCATATTGTTTGATGCCTCTGCAGACACAATCTCAGAGCTCACATATGACCCACTTCCGTGCAGGTATCTGATAATACCATAATCTAATATTGATGTGACTTCTCAAGCTAGAATGAACACTAACCCCATGCCATATGGAAATGTGAGTGGCACTGACTGACCTTGTGCTGATGGAAGAGCAGAACAATTGCTTCAAAGTGACTTAGCAGCTTTCCCACACGTCTTTAGAAGACTTATGGATTCTAAGAGCCTCATGTTTATTAATCTATTATAATGTGTCAGACACTGTGCTGAGCTTAATTACTCCATGTCCTCTAAGCTGGCTATAAATAGGTAAAATAGGTAATTTTACTGATAATGAACTCTGGATGGAGTTGCTTAGGTCACTTGTCCAAGGTAGCATAGCCTTATAGTTAGGCCAAATGAGACTCAACCAAGGACCATGACGCTCTTAAATCCATTGCTATTCCTTCTTGGTTTGTTTTGGTTTTGAGGCAGAGTCTTTTTGTGGCTATTCTGGAATTTGTGATTCTCCTGCCTCAGCCTCTCAAATATTGGCATTATAGGTGTGTACCACATTGCTAACTTGTATTCCTTTTCTGTTATACTATACTTTCCTATAGGATATCAATATGCAAACTTAACACTTCTTTTAAATGACAGTATTTTGTGGAAATAGCCATTTTTATATCAAAGAATACAATTGACTATGTGTTGCATATAATTTAATCCACATATAGAGCAGATAACTAGGCCTTTCAACAATTTCTAATTCTTCAGTCCTTCAGTCCTATACAAACATTAGAGTCTGCCTTGCTTACTAAATGTAAAATGTAGTAGGTTAAAGATCTTCCACAATTTTACATGCTCAGTTTGCAACCAGAATGGTAATGGTGTTTTCAACATTCAGTGCACAATCACAATCAGAATACTGGCAGGAAACCACAGCAGATGCTCGGATAGCAGGGCAACACCTTCAGGTTTGGTTTCAATGTATTGTTTATATCCATGAGCAAGTTTCCATGAAGCTTTTATCTTGAGCTGTTAACAGGAAATGCTGTCACAGTAGAGGGCTAATGAACTCACTAGTACTACAGCAGACAGAACAGACAAGTAACCTTGGTTTAGCTACTTAAGAAAACACCGACAGAAACCCACATATAATCAATTTGCAAGAAACTTGAACACAAGAAGGTGCTTAGTGGATAATGGATAATCTGTTCTACTTAAAAACAAATCCTCTTAAGTTAATCTAATATGGTGGATCAAGGAGAAATGATGGATGTCCTCTATCATGATTACAGCAATACTTTATCTCTGTGTTACAACCATTAACAACAAAACTGACACACAACACACAGCTCACTGGATTACAGCTCTGAGTGGCATCAAACACCTGCTTGGAAATCTCAGCTGCTCTGTATCTAAAATGTCAAATGCCAACATACAAATGCATATTGTGTACACCCATACACACAGAGAGAGACACGTAGAGAATGTGTATCTATGTGTAGATAATACATATAGATATGTTTGAACTTTTGTGCTGTGTATTTCTACCAGAATTTTGGCATCATATAAATTATTTAAAGTCCTGAGTGCTATACACGGGGAAGATAATAGTTGTCAGGGGTTCTGCATGGCAGCAATGAAAACTAATAAAACATTGGAAAATCATTTCTAGGAACAGAAGTTAAGGATTCCAGGATAATTCAATCTGGATAAAGCAGTAGCATCATTTAATATCCTTGTTCAACTACTTGTCCCCGATGTCATGATCAACAAGCAATTTGGCCATAAAACTATTCAAGCAAGCCAATAAAGTTTTAAAGATCCAACTTCTCTGCCAGAGACCAGCTCGGACCACTTGGAGGGTTCTTGGGGGGAGGAGTAAGGAATGAGGAAGTATTAGAAATATAGATGGAGATGGTGAGAAAGACAGAGACACAGGACAGCTTCAGGAGGGCCCTGGGTCAATACCCAGCCACCCTGAGGTTAGTCATGATGGGCTTTTTATATATCACCGGGGGAGGAGCAAAAGACCTCCTCCTTTCAAGGTCAAGGTATAAAGTACCAACAAGAATAGACGCTTCAAAACACCTGGTAACCATGCCCTTGGCCAAATCATCCTGTTATGCAGCCCTGCTGGGCAAAGCAAGTTCAGACTTTCTGACCTTTAGTGAGGCCTTGCTAGGGAGCCTCTGTGGACCCCACACTTCTCCCATAAACAAATTGGTTCAGCTTTGATCATTAATAGAGACATTCTCTTGTTGTTGATGTTGTCTATCTGGGTAGAGTCTCTGGACTCTAAACTGGACTCGAACTCATTATTCCTTGCAGTTGAGGCTGGCCTTAAATTCTTTTCTTTTCTTTTGTTTTTTGGCCTTAAATTCTTGACCTTCCGGCTGTATGCGAAGGGGGAGAGTAGAGAAACTAAGCGCCCTGAGCAGGGAAACACATAGGCTAACTGCAGATCTTTGCTCTCCCTTGGATCCTTCAAATCCAACCCAACAGACTCATTCCCAGCTCTGTAGCAGACCACCAGTTGTGGCTACTTTCTCCCACCCCGCCATCATCTTCAGTGGATCACATAGATCTTCCCCTCCTAGCTGCCCTCCCCTGATTCACTGCTTTAACCCAGACCCCAACTCCAGCAGTCATTGCCTGGAAACCCCCAGGCCACTTCAGTCAGGGAAGCAGATACACTAACTACAGATCTTCAAGTCTTCCTCTCTTCCTCCAAATTCAACCCCCACTCCCCAGTCTTATTCCCAGTTCTTCAGCAGAATAGCTGCTGCAGCCTCCGGTCCCCTCCTGCCCCCTCCTTTAGTGGAACACACAGATCTCCATCTCTTAATCTTTCTCCTGCCACTCATTGCATTATCCCAGCCCCTAACTCCAACAGGCACTTCCTGGGAACCCACAGGCCACAGTGACCAGAGAAAATGATATGATAAGTGCAGCTCTCCAGCTCTCTCTCTGGTCCTTCAAAGCCACACCGCCCCTAATCTCATCCCCAGCTCTGTAGCAGACCACTAGCTGCAGCCACTTCCACTGCCTGCCCCCATCTCCAGGGTATCACAGAGCTCTTACCCTCCTAACTTGCCTGCCCTAACTCATTTCCTTATCCCAGACCCCAACTCCAGCAAGCACTCCTTGGGAACCCACAGACCACTCTGATCAGGGAAGCAAGTGGCGTAATTGGAGATCTTCACCTCTCCCTCCATTCTTCTGATTCTGCTCCCCAAGTCTCATCCCCAGCTCTGTAGCAGCCTTTCTGCTATAGCCTCTCCTGACCCTCGGCCACCATTTCCAGGTGACTAAGAAGATCCTGATAGAACAACCTGCTTCTTTTCCTTCCTGTGGACCTCCTCAGCCCTCCTCTAGCCAATCCCCATTCCTATGTGTCATGGAAACTGAGCAACTCTCTACTGAATGAAAAATGGGTCAAGACAAATTAAAGACTTTCTAGAATTGAATGAAACTGCTGCATATAAAACATACTCAAACTTATGGGACACAAGGTGGTTCTAAGAGGCAAGTTCATAGCAAGTTCATATAAGTGCCTACATAAAAAATAAAAATGGGAGAAATCTCATACAAGCAACTTAAAAGCACACCTGAAATCTCTGGAATAAGAAAAAAATCACACCAAAAAGGAGAGATGGCAAGAAATAATCAAACTCAGGGCTGAAACCAATGAAATAGAAACAAAGACAACAATAGAAAAAATCAAAGAAACAGTTAGTTCTTTGAAAAGAACAATAAGATTGATAAACCCTTATCCAAATAAATTAAAAAGCAAAGAATATTCAAATTAACAAAATTAGAAATGAAAAGGGAAACAAACAACAGAAACTGAGGAAATCCGGAGAATAATATGGATATACTTTAAAAACCTGTACTACACCAAATTCAAAAATCTGAAAGAAACAGATAATAATCTAAATACATACCATTTATCAAAGTTAAATCAAGGTCAAATAAGCAAGTGACACAGGCATGTAACCCTTAGTGAAAGAAAAGCAATCATTAAAAGTCTCTCAACCAAAAAAAGCCCAGGTACAGATGGTTTTAGGGAAAAATTCTACCAGACATTAAGGAGAGTTAATGCCAATACTCCAGAAATTATTTCACCAAATAGAAACAGAAGGAACATTGCCCAATTCATTTTTACAAGGTCACAGTTACCCAAACTACATAAATTTTCTTGTATTATTAAGTAATACAAGAAAATTACAAATCAATTTCCCTTATGAATATAGACAAAAAATTCTCAACAAAATACTTTCAAACTGAATCCAATAAGACATCAATCATCATCAAGTAGGATTTATCCCAGAAATTCAGGGATGGTTCAACATATGTAAAGAGATAAATGTGATCCAAAATATAACAAGCTGAAAGATTAAAAACCACATGATCATCTCATTAGATGCAGAAAAGGCCTTTGACAAGACCCAACACTGTTTCATGATAAAAGTCCTGGAGAGATTAGAGATACGAAAGATATACCTGAACATAATAAAATCAGTTTACAGCAGCTCTATAGTCAACACCAATTAAATGGAGAGAAACTCAAAGCAATCCCAGGAACATCAAGAACAAGACAAGGTTGTTGTGGTGGTTTGAAAGAAAATGGTCCCAAAAGACTTATAGGAAGTGGCACTATTAGGAGGTGTGGCCTTGTTGGAGTAGGTGAGGTGTTGTTTGAGGAAGTGTGTCACTGTGGGGGTGGGCTTTGAAGTCTCAGATGTTCAAGCTTGGCCATTGTGTCTTCTTGCTTCTTTCAGATTAAGATGTAGAGCTTTCCTTTTCTAGCACCTGGTCTGGGCACATGCCACCATGCTTCCCACCATGATGATAATGGACTAAACCTCTGAACTGTAAGCTAGCACCAATTAATTGTTTTCTTTATAAGAGTTTCCTTGGGAATGGTGTCTCTTCACAGCAATAAAACCCTAAGACAGAAGTTGGTACCAGGAGTTGGGTATTGCTATGATAGGCCTGACTATACTTTTGTTTGGAGGAAATATGGACTTTGGATTAGAAAATCAGCTGAATGCTTTAAGCAGAATTTAGTGGGCCACAATAGTAGGAGCATGGAAGACAATGGTGCTGTGGGTGATTTGAACTGTAGGGGCCCAGCTCAAGACATTTCAGAGGATAATATTGTTATGTGGCCTAGAGATATTTCTTGTGATATTTTGGCAAAGGACATGGCTGCTTTCTGTTCTTGTTCCCTAAAAATCTGCTTGAGGCAAAATTAAAGAATTATGGATTAATAGTTTTAGCAGAGGACATTTCAAAACAACCTAGCATTGACTATATTTACTGGTTGTTAGTGTTCACTCTTATGTAGGCCTATGATAAAAAACAGCAAGCTAAAAAATACAAAATATACAGAAAAGGGCCACCAGGAAGTGGAACGAATCTAAGTAGTATGTTCAAGGAGATAAGTAGATTAAAGAAAATCCTGATGTTAAATGGAATACAGGGAGTGGTGCCCTCAGGGCAAGATCCCACCCAGCTAAGCTTCCACTTGTGAAAAGGAACTAAAGAAAAGCTTAGAGCTGGTTGTGATGATGCACACCTTTAATCCCAGAACTTGGAAGGCAGAGGCAGGTGAATCTTTGGGTTTGAAGGGAATAAGAATGGTAGGATCAGGTGAGGAGGGGAAGAGAGATGGGGTTGAGGGAAGAAATGCTGAGAGAGACAGCTATAGTTGAGGGGCATTTGAGGGGTGGTATGGAAACCTAGTGCAGTGGAAACTTCATAAAATATATGAAGGTGATCCTAATGAAGTCTCCAAATAATGAAAAAGACAGAGTCCCAGCTGGCAATCTCTTGTCACCAAAGGAAGCATCCAATACCAGGACTGGGTTATATTTAAATTGAGTTGTTGGCCAAAGAGGTGCCCTGGAAATCCTTAAAGAAGAAAGGCTGATGACAAGGCAATAGGTCACTCTCCATAAACTGACAGCAAGGCCTCATTGTTAAAGACAATACCTATACAACTTATTGAACATGGAGAGATGGAGTTGGTGCCTACATTGAAACTTCACTACTATGTACTAGTGTCTCTGATTTTTTGAAGGTACTCTGCATACTACCAAAAGGGAAATGTAAACACCAATCCAGCCACAAAACCTTTGATCTACAAGCTATTCTGCTCATAAAATATGCTAAAGCAATGTTGGCACTGAGCTTGTGGGAATAACCAACCAATGTCTGATTGAGTTAAGGCCCACTCTACAAGATGGAACCTATACCCAATAATGCTGGGTGACCAAGAACCTAAGACTAGATAGCCCAGGGACCTAGAATAAAACAAAATACCTCTGGTCTAAAAAGAAAAAAAGGCAACAATAAAATGACTCCTAATGATATTCTGCTGTACTCATAGATCAATTCCATGATCAGCCTTCACCAGAGAAGCCTCTTCCTACAGCAAATGGGAACAAATAAAGCCAGCATTACATACACATACACACACATGGGGGTTGGGGGAGACCTTAGAAAACACAGCTCTGAAAGTGTTTTCTATCACATTCTCTATTTCTATCACAGTATTTATCAAATCCCTCCCCGCAGAGATCAGGGAATCCTGAGGAAGATGAGGTGGAAAGAGTGTAAGAGCCAGAGGGGATGGAAGACCCCAGGAGAACAAGGCTCTCTAAAAGCTCATATGAACTCACAGAGACTGAAGCAGCAAGCACAGGACCTACACAGGTCTGCACCAGTCCTTCTGTGTATATATTATAGCTTTCAGTTTAGTATTTTTATGGGACTGCTGAGTGTGTGAATGAATGGGTCTCTAATTCTTATGTCTTCTCTTGGGCTCTTTTCCTTCCTTTGTTTGCCTTGTCCAACTTCGGTATGATTTTTAAAAACATTATGAAAAAAGATATTGCAAAAAAATTTCAAGTGGCTAGAAAAATTTATCTGCACATTTACAACATTACATTCAAGTTTGCTGACAGCTGTAGAATCTTCACCCTGATCAAATTGCCTATGTGTGCCTCTCCCAAGTTGTAGCTTGTAAAGATGACAAAACACCTTAAAATTTTGCCTGTCCATCTGAATTAGTAACCATTCTATAAAGCATGAGGTCAATAACTGGATAAACATTTAGAAGAAAACCAGCATTCTCTGTCTTCAGCTCACTGACTTTCAACTTTGATTTGCAGTGAGAATCTCACCCTACCTTCTGCCAGACCTCTAGGAGATGCCAGATTCTCTATGATGAAAGATGGACTTCTCACATTCGTGTGGACAAAACTATCTTGACCATCACTGCTTGTGGAAATGCAAGCTGGATGTAACAGCCTGTCTTCCTGTTGGCTTCCATTGCTGTTTGTCTAGTTGCCCCATCTTGGAAGGCTACTAGTTATTTCAGTTTGGTCTCCAGTTTTCTCTGGATCACAAGGCCACTCTCGTGCTAAGTCTCTAGTAACTTCTGGGCTCAACTTCTCTAGTCAGAAACCATGTATTGTGTTCTACACCTGAACACCTGTTTTGATAGTCTCAAAGCAGAAGAAAATTTATCAGTGGACAGTGCTCAAGTGTCAAATTTCACTGTCCCAAGTTAGCACTTGTAAAAAAAGATGAATCTCCTCAAGACAAATAAACTACATGAAAAGTTCATTGTGAACACAACTCATTTTTAAAATCACATTTAAATTTGGAGCCCAAGTACTTCTCTTGGTGAAGGAGACATCATGCAATTGTTATGCAAAATTTTATGATGAAAAGGTTCTTATAGATTTAATTCATTATCATTTCATGAGCACAGAATTAATTCTTTCCTTGGCTAATTTAAATATTGGCACTAATCATCCTAATAGAGATTACTGAGAACAAAAAGACAATGAAGAACAAGCTTGAATAGCATTTCCTTGTCTCTAAAGACCACAGTTGAAAGCATCAAGTATTTAATCTTTTTATTTTTCTGTGAGGTAATTTTCACAATGAGTATTTTAGATCAGTGATCCAATTTAAACTTTGTTAAATGCCAAGAAAAGTATGTAATTGGTTATAATTCTTCTGCCATATTTCAGTGCTAAAGTCAAGGCCTTCTGCAAACATTTGGAAAGTATTTGGGAATCCATGCATCACTCACTATTTAACAAAAGCTCTCTCTTCTTCATGGCATGGACATGCTATATGTCATTTCCTTTCTGACAGCTCCTGTGATAGGAACTTTTCAATGTGTTTGTAATAAAGAATTGTGGATATTAAAATTTTATTCCCCTTGAAAGGATATGCTGAAAGTCAGAGAGAGTGAGTATTAATTTTAAATTTACCAGGCTTCTCAAAAAAGTATTTTTATTCAAAAGATCAAGAGAAATTGGGAAACCACTTGGAGCCAGCCATCCAACATCACCTGCTACCTTGGAGCAAGGAGAGAGCAGACCCCTGGAAGAAATTTTGCTTCCCACTCTTCTACTAGGGAGAGTAGAAATCTCAGCATAATCGAATGTCTCCATAAGCAGAAGACTCCCCACCCCACTCCCAGTTATTATGATCTTGAGACCAGCAGATCCTGCAGAACCACATGAACACCCCAAGAGACTTGACCTGCACTGAAACCTAGTGGATAGAAACATATTCAAGCTAAGCTGGTTATAGAAAGGCAACCCCAGAGTTGAGAATACCCATCTGGAAGTTTAAATGGATGCCTGATTAGCTCAATAGAAGCAAAAAGAGTCCTTTTGACAAAGTTTATCATCCTTTTATAATAAAAGCCCCAAGAAATTAGAAGTGGAAGGGTAATAATAATAATAACAATAATAATAATAATAAATGACACCACATAGTAAAGGAGCTATATGACAAATCCATAGCCAATATTAGAATAAATGGGGAAACCTGAAAACATTTCTTCTAACATCAAGAATGGGATGAGGGTGTCTACTCACTTCAGTCTTATTTAATAAAGTGCTTGAAGCTTTAGCCAGAGCAATAATGTAAGAGAAAGAAATAAAATATATACAAAATAGGAAAGGAGAAGTCAACTCATCCCTGTTTGCAGATGATATGATCCTATATGTAAGAAGCTCTAAAAATCCCACCAGAAAACTCATATCTGATAAACACTTCTAGAAAGGTCAAGACGCAAATCCTAGTAGCCTTTCTGTATACCAATACTAAATATGCCAAAAAAGAGATCAGCAAAACAATCTCTTATAGAGTAGCTTCAGAGAAATAAAACTATGTAGAGACAAACGTGACTATGAAGGTAAAAGATCTCTACAATGAAAACCTTAAAATGCCAAAGGAAAAAGTTATAAGACACTAGAAGATGAAAATAACTCTGGTGAATAGTGTAAAAATTTTGTACTACTGAAAGCAATCAGTGCCATCTCCATCAAATAACATTAACATTCTTCACAAAAAGTGAAAAAAATGATTTTTTTAATTTCATAAAATTGAACAAAAGTTCAAAAACTAACCAATGGAATCCTGAGAAAAAGGACTGCAAGAGTTGATTCTGGGCATAAGGTGGGCACACACATGGACATGTTAATTAGCAAAACAGAATAGAAGGCTTTGAAATAAATGCATGTAGCTACAACTAACTAATATTTGTCAAGGGTATAAAACACATGCTATAGTAGAGTCATGCATTAATAAGTAGTGCTGGGGAAATAGTATGCATGCCTGGAGAAAACTCTCCCATTGAGTGAAAAGTCAACTCACAGAACATAGCTAAAGACAAATTAAACACACTGCAAATGTAACTATGTGAAGTTAACTGTGTGAAAGATTAAAGACCTCAGTGTAAGAATCTGAAACTTGGGGATGGAGAGGCAGCTCGGTGGTTAAGAGCTCTCAATCGTGTAGAAGAGCCCAGTTCCATTCCTAGCACACACATGGCAGCTCACAGCAGTAACTCCAGTTTCAAGGGATCAAATTCCCTCTTCTAGCCTCTTCTAGCACTGAATGTACACAGTACACATACATAAATGCATGCAAACACTAGCGCAAATGAGATAAAAATAAACACGTTTAAAAATAATCTGAACCTGCTTGAGGGAAGCAACTTGAAGATACAGGTATAGGCAAGGACCTTCTACAAAGGACTTCAGTAGCTTAGGGACTAATTCCAAGAGTTGACACATAAGATTATTTACATTTTAAAAGTTCTTGCATAGTAAGGAAACAAGATTCAGAATGAAGAGAGAAAATTTTTATCAGCTAGGGAGTTAATATCTAGAATACATAAGAACTAAAAAAAATCCACTACCCCAATCCCAAATGACCCAATTAACAGATAGGGCAAATGAAATAAACACATACCTCCCAGAAGATGAAGTGCAGATACCCAGTCTGTACATGAAAAACAGCTATACAGCCTTAGCCACCAAATAAATGTGGATCATTGCTAAGTTGAAGTTGTATCTCACTCCTATCATAATGGCATTAAAGAAAATGACAGAACCAAATGCTGGCATAGATGTGTGAAAAAGGAATCTATGCATGGAGATGGTAATGATGCAAATTAGTGTAATATTTCCAAGAAGAAATACTAAAAAAGCTAAAAAGCAGACCCACTGTATGATTCAGGTATACCTCTTCTGGGTATGTGCCCCAAGGAATCTAAGCTGGCACGCTACAGAGACATCTGGTTATCCATGTTTGCTGTGGCACTATTCACCACAGCCAGGCTATGGAACTGGCCTAGGTCCCCACCAAAGGATTGTGAAAATGTGATGTATATACACAGGAAAAGTTCAGTTAGTCATGAGGAACAATAAAATTATGACATTTCCAGGAAAATGATCATTGATCATTACTGTCTTGGTTCAGGTTTCTATTGCTGTCAAGAGACACAGTGACCACGGCAACTCTTATAAAGTAAAACACCTAATTGTGGTGGCTCGCTTACAGTTCAGAGGTTTAGTCCATTATCATCATTGCAGGAAGCAAGGCAGCATGCAGGCAGATGTGGCACTAACGGAGCTGAGAGTTCTTTTTTTTACTTTCTTTTTATTTATTCTTTGTGTCTTCCACATCATGCATTTCCATCCCATTCATTTCCCTGTCGCCTTGTATCTGTCCTCTGTACTTGCAACCTCTTCCCAAAATAAAATAAAATAAAATTTAAGAGGAAAAAAAAAGAAGAAAAGAGAAAAAACGAAAAGGAAAAATCAATTTCATCATGGTAGCTGTAGTGTAACACAGCGAGTTATGCAGTAAACACTTTCATCCATCTATCTTTACTGGTAAGTGTTCATTGTGAAGAGTCATTGGTCTGGTTAGAAATCTCTAATTTCTGCCACACTATCGATGCTGGGCCCTCACTGGGACTCCTCTTGGTTATCCCGTTGTTGCCCTGTGTTATGGAGATCCTGCAGCTTTGGGTCTTCAGGACCAGTCCCTTCAAACGCTCTAGCAGATCACAGATGGGGTGGATGTTGGAGTTGGCCAACTCTTAACCCTGGTTCTGGGCCTGGTTGCAGGGTTGGTCAGCCCACAGGAGCTGAGAGTTTGTACATCTTAACTCACAGACAACAGGAAGTGGTCTATCTCACTGGGCATGGCTTGAGCATATATGAGACCTCAAATCCTGCCTTCACAGTGACATATTCCCTCAAAACAAAACCATACCTACTCCAAAAGACCACACCTCCTAATAGTGCCACTCCCTTTGGGGGTCATTTTCTTTCAAACCACAACTACATTAAGCAAAACAATCCATATCTATCTATCTATCTATCTATCTATCTATCTATCTATCTATCTATCTATCTATCCATCCAGCCACCCATCCAGCCACCCATCCAATCATCCATCCATCCATCCATCCATCCACCCACCCATCCATCCATCCATCTATCATCTATCTATCTATCTATCTATCTATCTATCTATCTATCTATCTATCCATCCATCTATCTACCTACCTGTCTGTCTGTCTGTCCGTCCGTCCATCCATCCATCCATCCATCTATCATCTGTCTGTCTGTCTATCTATCTATCTATCTATCTATCTATCTATCTATCTGTCTGTCCGTCCGTCTATCCATCCATCCATCTATCTATCATCTGTCTGTCTATCTATCTATCTATCTATCTATCTATCTATCTATCTATAGATGTAGAAAGTAAACTAAGGAAGGGGAGGCACAAGATGGGGTAATGGATATATGTGGCGTGAACATAGAAAGAACTGCTGTTTGGGGGTGATAGGACCAGAAAGAGGGATAGTGATAGCAGTAGGGATGGTGAATAAGAAAAATAAAATAAAATGTTTGCAAAGGAACTCACAATGTATCTTTGTGAAAGTTTATATTGCTGTGATAAATCTTAGTTAAAGTTTTTATTGCTGTGATAAAGTACTATGACCTCTGGGCCTTGGGCAACGGTTTAGAAAGTATGGATGGGGAAAGACTAGAAGAAGGAGTTCCATCTATGAAGCATCAGGGAAGCCATCATACCTGCTGAGTGCCTTCCAGTGTGGCTTCTTTAAAGTCATCTGTGCTTCTGCCTTCACCCACTCTAC
Organism: Neotoma lepida; assembly: GCA_001675575.1. Classification (NCBI taxonomy): domain Eukaryota; kingdom Metazoa; phylum Chordata; class Mammalia; order Rodentia; family Cricetidae; genus Neotoma; species Neotoma lepida. Next base: position 26,452 of record LZPO01098209.1, read on the forward strand.
TGTAGGTAACCCTTCACCCATCGCAGTGCAGTAAGCCTAATAAATTCATTGGTTTCCCAGGCAAACTTTGGTGGCATCACATCTTGATTTGTGTTTGGGACCTTAGGATGAGGCCTAGACATTGTTTATTTCTCCCCCAGAGAAGGAATTTTAGCAACAGTCAACTACTTAGAATTTACCAGATTCACACTCTCACTCTGGTTAGGGTATGTGTTGATGGACTACAGATAACTATGATGATCATTTCTTTCTGGAAGTGTCAGTGTTGGATAAGATATAAGAACTGATGCTCTAAAATTGGATGGTAGTCTGAGGTTCAGTTTTTGTCTTTCAGAATCTTGACCTCTAAGCCTTGGCTTGCTCATGTAAAAAGTTGGGATTACCATGATCTTCAAGATGATTAAATATGTGTAAGACATTTAGTAAAGTGCTTGACACTAGAAGGCACCCATGAGTGTTTGTTACTGTTACTATTGACTGCTGGCTGGAGAGTCTTGTAAACAAACCAACATTATAGACTAACTGAACAAATGTCATGCTGGAGGTACTTGACCTCAGTAAGGGATGACAGAAAGTATCCTGGAGATGATCCTTGAATCAAATCCTTGGATTAGATGGGAGCTACCTGACAAAAAGGAGACTAAAAAGGTTGTTACAAAAGCCCTGACTACAGGCATGAGAAGTCTTGCTTTGAGTTGCCAGTCAGGATTGCCCAAGAGACTCCAAAAACATAACAGGTTATTTCTATTGCCCTTGGTTACCATATGGAGTTGGAAGGTAATTCACTATTGCTGAAGACACCATGCTTTTCATACACAGGGTTCAGAAGACCCGGAGCTATAACTGGCATAGAGCCCCCTTCCTGAGGAGTAGCTTTCATGGTACCAGAAGGTGCCATTCAGCTTCCAAAGGCAGAAGCAATCAACAGTTCTATCCAGCTATGATACGTATGGACCCTAACAAAAACCAGCATGACACAATAACCCTAGGGCTGCAGTATTGGCACCCATACCTTGGCAGTAACCAAGAGCTCTCTAATTAGCTGTAAGACCCACTCAACAAGAAGGAAATCATGAGTGGTACTGCCAACCTAGCTAACTACCCAGGGCTAGTGAAATCATGTATTTTGGGGAAAGCCTAAAACCACCACTTTACTAAACCTGCATATCCGGAACTCCATTCTAGATATTTGTCCTTATATCCAAAGATATATGCAGTCCTCGCATCCCATTAAGGAAACTTGTCTTTGCAATAGATAGAGTCCATACAGAAAACTATAACTAATTGAAATGCAGAGTTATGGAGTTCAGTCCCAGTGGAGACATCTACAAAACAATTCCCATACCTAAGGCTCAGGAAACATTGTAGAAGAGGAGATGGAAAGATTGTAAGAGTGAGAAGATCAGGGGGTTTTCTGTGAGACTGTATCTCCTAGGAGTGTTGGAGGCTACACCCATAACATCTCACCAACATGACTGCCTAGACATGAGCTGAACAAGGACAACAACAATGGACATGCTAAAGAGGAAGGGGGGAAAGCCCATGAGGCCTCAACCCTACACAAAGAACTACAGGCAAATAAAGACTGATGAGAATGGGAGAAATAGTCTTCCCCAGGGAAGAACACACCAATTGGTTATCCGAAGCAAAATGGTTAGCTCTGAAAACATATATACAAGTAGTGTTATACATAATGATCAGGTTATACTTACGTATTTAGGTGTGTGTGTGTGTGTGTGTGTGTGAATTAACAGAAAGCATGGTCATGAATTCTAATTTGAAAGATTGCAAGGGGTAGCATATGGGGAAGTTTGGAAAGAGGAAAGGGAAGGGGGAAATGATGGAATTACATTATAATCTCAAAATATAAAATAAATAATTTCAAAAAAAGAAAAGATGGTTCCAGGCTTCAGAGAATAGCAGTTACTAAAAACATGGGATATCTGGATGTGAGGCAAGGATGGGCAAAATACACTTAAGAAGGGTTGATTAAAGCTGGTAGAAGCAAGCTAGGAGGGGTTTTAGCATAAGACAGTCCAGTCACCTATTTTAAAGATGAGAAAGTTGACATTCATTTGCTTTGTTGGAATGACTCCCTCAAGGTCAAACGGCCTAGAGAGAACTTTCACATCACTGCTACCCTCCCACAACACACAGATGCCTGGACACTGCTTGTTCTTAGTTAGCACAGGAGTCAGGAGTGTGTGGAGAAGCTTGCTTTCACAAGGCCCATCTACACTGACGACTATTACTTACTTTGTAAACCTAAGAACTATTTGCAAAGTCTTGGCCATGCTAACTAGTTAAGATCTAGAAAGGAATCTGAAAGTTTGTGGATTGGAAATCCAAAATAAACCCTCAAGTCCAGATATACTGCTATTGCCAGGTTCCAGCTTTTTGTCATGAGTACTTCCTACTGACTAGTCATTCAAGAAGTGGGCCTCCCATCAACTACCACCCTAGAGTCTATCAAGAGGATTGTGATCAAGATGGACTGCTCCATCTGTCAGTGATGGTCAGAATGTGACAAGTGAATAAGCAATCAATTATAAAATAGTGTGACAAATGGAATGATGGAGAAGTTCAAGCTGTCATGAGTGTTCCTAGGTAGGATGTATGCTATCACCTATAGCATCTAGGGAAGCTTTCTGGCAAGACTGATTTCCATGTTGACTTTTAAGTAGACAGGAGTTAGTGAGCTGCAGTGAGTCAGTAGTTGGGGAAAGTCTGGGGATTAGCAATGGGAAGTGAGCCAGGAACACTGGGCTATAGGAGACTGAGTCATCATCAGAAACAAGGCTGTGATATATATGGAAGGCAAGTGCGAAGGTTCAGGAAAGCCTGAGAAAAAAGGTTCCTCCTACAAACACATGGAACCATGCAATGGTATATACAAAGAAGAGACAAGGCCAGGTGTGGACTTCTAAAAGATCACTACAATTGGCGTTCTGTACAAAATCAGCTTGTGACAATGTGGGCTCAGGGGTTTTGGCTTGGGGACATCTGTAACATGACAGTCTGGGAGATAAGAGTGATTATCTTGATTGGATATATGGGTAGATGAAGAAAAGGAATCAGGGCAACATTGCTTTCTCTCATACTACTGACCAAATTGGCCTCTTATGATGCTACTACCATGACAGCGACACTGTGTGTGGAATGGTTTGGGAGAGCAAAAGGGGGTGAGACAAAGGAGGTTGGTTTCTTTTCTGACCTTTTAAATTCAGAGTGTGTGTTGATCACTGGGCTTTACTGTCGAGCAAAAAAAGGTAAGTAGAAATGCCAGTCCGTGCAAAAACTTAATCACTAGTTGTTTTATTTGGTATTATTATTATCAAAATGTTTATTTTATGTGTACAAGTGTGTGCCTGTATGTTTGTTTTTGCTTCTGGTGCCTGTGCAAGCCAGAAGAGTGCACTGGATTCCATGGAACTGGAGTTACGGATGGTTGTGAAATGCCATGTGTGTGCTGGGAGCCAAATCCAGGCCTCAGAAGAGCAACCAATGCCCTCAAGCCCTAAACCATCTCTCCAATGCATCACTGGCTGTTTTAGAATAAGATAAAGAGATGAAAGCCCAGGAAAGAGCTGTATGTTATTTAGCACCCCGAAGCTCCCCAACAGGCTCTAAAGGGATCTGGAGACACTCTGCCAGGCTTTGTGGAAGGGCAAGGAGAACTCCCCAGGAGCTACTTAGATGTCTAGTCACAACCCAGTCATGGAGGAACTCAGACAAACGTCAGGATCTTTTCTTCATGATAATTCAGAATAGCAGATTGCTTATAAATATCAAGTTACCCAAGTAGTAAATGAACTAGTTTTGTGACTCTCCCAAAGGACACAGGAGTTAAGAATATGGGATGTTGAGCAGATGATTCTGATTTAGAATTGTATTTCTAAGTCACTTACTGTAAGACGTTAGGAAAATTATCTTTATGAGCCTCATTTTGTTTTTGTTTAAGTGAGATCAAGCTATCTAATTAAGAATAAGGTTCTGGCTTGTATTGCTGTTAGCTTTTGGTGGTGTGTGTCAAATTTTAGCACTCTACAGTGTTCGGTAGATAGCAAGTCCTGTCTCAGGTTGTTACTATTGGTGACACAGCTCATGACATATAACCGATGGTCACCACAATCACTCTTAATAAAGGGAGCATGAAGACACACCCATTCACACACATGCATAGCACATATAACTCAATATGTTTTTGCTGTGAATACTTCATCATTCTTTTTATTTAAAAACATAATTATGCAATTCTATAAAAATATAAGAAATGTCTGCCATGTGGCTAAGTGGTATGCTTATGTGCTTGAGTAATTACTAGGGAAACAGATGGCCAATCCATTGTAGACAGGTAATTGCCTTCAGATAGATTTAGTTAAGGATTGAAAATGAAGATAGAGTGTATTGTCTATGATAGCTGTATTCAGGAATTTCATGGCTAATTATAATAAAAATAATCACATTGAAATATGTTTATTCCTCTTTAAGATGATGAAAACCAACTACTTACTTAATTGTTGTAATTGAAGAAAATGGAATGACCTATGGTACTAGAGAAACGCGTTGTTTTCTTCTGCCTTTTCTTCCATGAAGGAGCTGAGCATTTGAAAGTGATTATCCATCCATCCATCCATCCATCCATCCATCCATCCATCCATCCA
>LZPO01098211.1:0-16177 GCA_001675575.1 Neotoma lepida
TAATTGGGGGCTCACTTACAGTTCAGAGGTTCAGTCCTTGTCATCATGGCAGGAAGCATGGAGGCTTGCTGCAGACATGGGGCTGGAAAAGGAGCTCAGAGTTCTACATCTGGATCCACAGGCAACAGCAAGTGAACTGTGTCACTGGAAGTAGCTTGAGCAAAGACCTCAAAGCCCGGCCCCATAGTGACACACTTTCTCCAACAAAGCCACACCTCCTCATAGTGCTACTCTCTTCAGGGGCCATTTTATTCCAGACCACCACAGTGACTGAAGAGAAATTGAAAAAAGATAACTGACATCAGCCTCTGTCCTCTTCATGCACATGCACACACATATACATGCACACGCACACACATGTACATGCACATGCATTACCCGCACACATATACATGTATTATCCCTCCCCCATGCAATGCTCACACATGTACACATGTGCATGCATTACTCCCACACACACAGCCATAAAATAAGAAACAAAAGTAACTGGTTCATTTGTTTTCAGGGCTGTGCTGACTAGCTTCGTATTAATTTGACACAAGCTAGAATCATCTGAGAAGAGGGATCAGTTGAGAAAATGCTCCAGCAAATTGCAAGCCTGTAGGGAGTTTTTGTCTTGACCAATGACTGATGTAGGAGGATCCAGCTCATCACACCTGGGCTGGTGGGCCTGGGTTTTATAAGAAAGCAGTCTAGCGTAAGACCAGAGTCTAACAGACAGACTGGGCAAGAGCCTCTGCTGTTTGTTAGCCCTTCAGGGGGACAAGAAAATCATGTGCTTCTCAAGGTCCTTGACCGATTTCCCTGTGGCTCTGTGTCACTGTTCATGTGCCTAAGGATTGAGAACACAGCTAAATAAAGAACATGCTACACTCAACTGTGTTCTTGAAAGTGGTTCTTCTTTTGTGGCCACACGACACATGATTGCTCAGTGCCATTATGCACAATCTTTCTGTTTTCCTGGGGGGGGGGGATTCTGTTATATATTATGAAAATAAGAATATTATAAAAATTCCTTAACACTGTCCCCAGAATGCAAAAGCAAGCTCCTAGACTTGAGTGTTGAGTGCGGTTTTAGAGAATGTGCTAAGACTATGAACTCAAAATATATTATTTTTAAGAATTTTAATGTCTAAATAAGTTTCTACTTTTCTAAGGTATTGATTTTATATAAAGGGATTAAATCTTATGTTTATTCAAAGCTCATCTTAAAAATTAGAGCTTTTCTCAGTTTCACTATAAAACTCTAAAAAATAGTTATTTTTTCCTAATATACATCAGACCCCTGGGCNATACTGAAGGCTACACTGTAGTCTTGTGTTAGATGATAGTTCTCCTAAGCACTAATTTCTAGTTACTCTCTCAAAGACACAACAAAAAGGATGTATAGTTTATTTTTGAAGAAAATCTAAAACTACAATAAATCATGAACAATACTTTTTTTTAAAGACTGAAAACTTTCTGAAGCACAAGATCCGGAGTCGCCCAGACCGCTCTGAGCTGGTCAGAATGCATATATTAGAAGGTAAGGGGTCTATTTCTGCTGGCCTGGCTGCATTTCTTCAAGAAGAAAAGTGAGGTGTTCACCATTCTGTTTATTCCCATTTTAATAACTTTTTACCCTACAGGCTGACATCCTCCAAATTGAATAGCACCATGAAGACTCAAAACTTGACACCTAGGGAACATTTGACCTCGAGGCAATCCCTTGATGGCTGGTTCTTCTACCAGCTGGTTCCTAAGTTTTACTTGTACTGTCCTGGAAGGACATTTTGGGTCCATAGGACTTCTCTATCATGAGAGAAATGTGTCATTAAGTCAGTGTACACAATAGTCACACATCTAGCCCTAGATTTCTGACAGCTTGGATCTCATTGACATTTATCTGAAAGGATGCCCACACATGTGTCTACTCCTCTTTGTCACTACTTACTTATAGCGGTCTTGACCTGACCATACTAATCGCTTCTGAGTGATGTCGTCTTAGCCCTTGAAGGCAAAACAATGTCATTCCATTCCTACAGAATATATGGCTCTTATGGATGTCCTTCTCTCTAAGAAAGTCATCTTGAAAGCTAACCTCTCCATCAGAAATTTCTAAAGTTCTGTTTCTCCCATCATTCTGTTTCTATAACTTACTGAGCAAGAGTAGGAGCTTGGTGCTTTGAACAGTCTCGAGTGTGTTAAGCTTTAAGAAGAATCTGGAAACATCACAGACATTTAGAGATAGTTGTGGGGCAAGAAGAGCCTGTTCTCTCCGGGCCTAGTGACAGAATTAGTATAGCAGCCTGGTAGCTCAGACACAGCAGAGTGCACTTCTTCAGGAGGCCTTGCATCCACTGGCACACTGCTGGGCACCAGGGGCCCAATAATGAGCATCATGTGCATCAGGGGCAGAGACAGACAGCAACAACCAGGCAGCTCTGACTGAGAAAGGACACAGCCTGATAACTGCATTAGAATGTGCTCTGAAGAAGTGACAAGTGCCACACTGATCTCCACAGACTGAAGAGTGTGTTCTCCTGTATGTGTCCTTCTTGGTCCCAAGTGGGAGGTGAGAGATGTGTGCCTTTCTTCACCATGGGTGTAAGTGATATATTGTGTCCCCCAAAATATTGTGTACCCTAATAAAACCTATCTGGGGTCAGAAAACAGAACAGCCACTAGATTAAACATAGAGGTTAGGCAGTGCTAGCATTCCAGAGGCAGAGATCCATCCAGATCTCTGAATTCAAGGCCACACTGGAAACAGCCAGGCATGGTGGCACGCACCTTTAATTCCAGCACCTGAGATCTCATGTCTTTGCTTGAGAAAGATACATGCCTTTAATCCCAGGAAGTAATGGCAGGAAGCAGAAAAGTATATAAGGTGTGAGAACCAGGAACTAGAGGCCCCTCTTAAGCTTTCAGGCTTTGAGCAGCAGTTCATTCAGGTGAGGACTCCGAAGCCTGCAGTCTGAGCAAACAAGATCAGCTGAGGAGTTGGCAAGGTGAGGTTGGCTGTGGCTTGTTCTGTTTCTCTGACCTTTCAGAATTTATCCCAATACCTGGCCTGAGTTTTTAATTAATAAGACCGTTTAAGATTCACTATACACATGGGTTGTGTTTTCAGATGGTCCCTGAACAGAAAAACTCCTCAGAGATCCAGTGTTAGAATAGAGCACTGCATATCTCAAGGATCATTGACATCAGCAAGCCCTCCATTAAATAACACAGCAAAGAACAACACGTGTGTGCATGAATATATGTGTGTGTGAACGTGTATATGCAATGCTGTCTATATTTGCCTTCTGACTCTAGATGTTATTAATAGAATTAAAATAAAAAGAAATACATCTACCCAAATTTTCTTTTGTGAAAAAAAGGAAGAAAGGCCAAGGGTATAGAGAGCTGGCTCGAAATCAAGAGCATGTTGTATTGCATTTGTGGAGGACACTGCTTGGTTGGAATGCCCATGTCAAGCAGCTCACAACCTCCTGTACCTCCAGCTCCAGGGCATCTGATGCCCTCTTCTAGCCTTCATGGACACCAAGCACACACACGAATGCAAGCAATGTTCATGNGCATATTTTTTAATATAAGAGTATGTATTGAAACATGCATTCTCAAGTTGAGATCTAAGAATGAGACTATATCATCTTTAATTACCTTATTCATGTATTTTGACATTAACCTAATTTAATTGAATTTGGGTATTTGTCAGGTTAGAGTCTAAATTATTTTCCAAAATTCAACAGCAAAAATTGAGCCTCAGCTTCATGGAGTTAAGAAGGAAGTGAGACAGACAAAAGCACACCAGCCTACCAGACTCTGCTCACCACTTTGGGAAGATTTTCCTTTCAGATGTATTGCTTAGGTGGAGAAGGGAGAGAGACTGAAGGCTCTCCCACTTTGAGCTTCACAGAAGCATTGAAGAAAAAAATTCATGTGATTGGCTGGTTGATCCTATTCTCCTTACACTTAGTGTCCTATGCAGTTCTGTGTGCTTCATCTCATAAGAGCTCAGAATTTGGGGTGATAGTGCACCACTAATTTTTAAACCAGCAAAAACATAGCTCAAGACAGTTGGAGGAGATGTTAATGACTTACCCCAGGGGACAGAATGAAGCAGAGGCATTGGAAGAGCTACAGTGGCTCGTGTCTGCTGTAGCAACTCTGTCATTTTAAATGTATGAGCTCTGATGGTTCTATGCACCACAATCTCTGTGTAAAATGAGATTGTTTGTTCCAAAATAAGCTCAAATTCTCGGTTATGATAACTGACCCTGATATGCAGTCAATCCAAGAGTATTAATCATAGCTCTTCCAACTGAAGAAAGTAAAAGAAACTTCTCTCCTGGGATTTAAGTGCCTCCCTTTCTAGGAACTGCCTTTCCGGTGAAGCCAAATGAGAACCATCCACTTGTAGAGCTCTGGGCCATGTGTGCCCTCGTCCTATGTCCCCCTTGTCCCTCCTACTGTAGGCAGGCAGGTGGTGGCAGTCCATTTCCAGCTTCAGCCCATGATCATTCAAGCCTGAGGCCTCCATGTTGCATAGACAGGTAGCTGCCCCGCTCTGAGAGAAACAGTCTACCAAGCACTCTCAGCAGTCACTCTCTCCTTCCAGAGTTTAACCCTGTTCAGTTACTTGGCTTGATAGGTGCCGTGGTTAAAGCTACGCTTGGTCTTCCAGAAACATTTGCAGAGCCGTCTCTGCAGGCCACGCAGATGAAGCTGAAGCGAGCCCGGCTGGCAGACGACCTGAACGAGAAGATTGCTCAGAGGCCTGGGCCCATGGAGCTGGTGGAGAAGAACATCCTTCCTGTGGACTCCAGCGTCAAGGAAGCCATTATAGGCAAGAGTAACAGTTTCTGTCTTCCACAGGAGTGCTAAATAAAACAGATTTGATCAAAATGCTAGCATCAGTCAAGGGCATTGTTTTCTTAACTAACTAGAAGCTGATAAACATCTATCTTGTTGTGATTGTTTTGTTATAGATCAGAAAATGGCCTCCTCTGCCAGATAGTGTGGATTTCTATTTTATGTCAAGAGTGACCGCTGATGTCATCATCACATTCTCTAAGATAATTATTGTACCATGTCACTTCTACTGTTTAATATTGTTAGACTCTTCATTATGTCTATCTAAGAAGAGAATAAGCTGCACAAGAGAGGAGGAGGGCCCATGGGTTCACTGTATTCTTGAGGAGAAGTAGTGTCTGTCTGCTTCAGCTGCTCATGCTTGGCTTGTGCTGCTTGTCTTGGGTACTTGAACCCAGGCCTGTGCATGTGCAGCATGCTCTCACACACTGAGGCCTGCCTGTGTCACTGTTGGGTTTTTGTTTCTAGCATAGTTTTAGCCAGAATGAAATGAATAATGATATTCATTCAGCATGGTTCTGTTTTTGTTTTTTGTTTGTTTGTTTTTGTTTTTATACCAACTGTAAAACTAGCTAGTTACAACTCTCATACTCCTGAGGACTTCATACTCTAAGTTAGTGTGAGTTTAAAGCTTAGGCAATTTGTAGTCACAAAATTCCAAAACATAGAGTCAACTCTGATTCCAAACATTTGCAAAGATAGCCCCCAAAGTAAGGTGTGAGTGTAGGTATGCTGTTCCTTGAAATGGAAACTAACACTCTCACTTTCTCATCTGCTTCCTCCATGTGAACATTTTGGTTCCAGGTTGGGGTTTAAAAGAGTAAATCCGTGCATATCTTAAATATTACTCTGTTGAGCGGATCCACTCTGCTGCTCATATTTTAAAGAGAGGGCTTATGTCCTGCATCCTGGATCACCCTCTTGCTGTCATGTTCTCCAGTGTCCTTGAGAACCCTCCCCTCCGGGCCAGGCTACAGAGGAGTGCTGGTGCTCCGGCCTATTGGCCAGCTTGTACATAGCCCTGGGCTCCATCCCCAGTACCACAGGAACAAAAGCAACAACAAAGCACTCATGTCTCCTGTCCTTCCTACAGCTGGTAGCTGGACCCAAAGGCTTGATCTGACTAGAAGAACATCCAGCCCCAAAGAGAGTACATGACAGACAACAATGTGGTTCCTGCTAGAAGAGCCTCCATCTCTGTAGCAGTGTGGCTGTCTCTGGGAAGAGCCCAGCTTTAAGCCAGCTCCTAAAACTCTCCTTTCTCCATCAGCCTTGGTTCCAGAGTTAACCATGGTTCTCTCTGCAGGTGTGGTGAAGGAGGACTATCCTCATACTCATGGAGAGTTCTCATTTGATGAAGATAGCAGTGACGCTTTGTCTCCAGACCAGCCTGCAAGCCAGGAGTCTCAGGGCTCAGCAGCATCCCCCAGTGAGCCAAAAGTCAGTGCCTCACCACCTCCTGTGACTGCAAACACTNCGGCCCAGGTAAGACCTTCCTAACATTCTTACAGACTGTATCAATACAATATTTTCACCAGAAGAAAAATCTGAAATTACTGACACTTCCTACCTGTGAGTCATACACTGTAAAACTGCACAACTGGTTCCCACTTAGTAGTTGTGATATACACAGACACACATTCATCTAGCTTTTGGTGTGCTTTTAAAAATCTTCTTAGAACATTGACAAACATTAATATAATATACCTGTTTTCTATCATCTGAACCATTCTTAAGGGGTCACATATATTCACACAATCTTGAACAAATCTCCATGGCCTCTTCACCTAGTACACTGACACCTCCTCCATTCCTGTCTGTCCAGCTGCCAGGAGCCATTGTCCTACTACCTGTCTCTATGGGTGTGACTCTTTAGGAAGCTCACTGAAAGTGGGGTCAATGTGTGTGTCTTTGTGACNAGCTTATTTCACTTAGCATAATATCTAAGGTTCTAGCCATGTTGTGGCTGAGCCATGCAGAGAAACCCTGTCTTGATAACAAAAAACATACAAATGGATATAATTTTAATAGATTGAACTGATACCACCACATCTCAGTGAACCAGTCCATGTCATCAGTTACTCAGAGCCATTTCCTCATTTTCACTTTTGTATTTATAGAAGCCATTGTCTTCACTCATGCTTGCTGATTATATTTTTTGGCATTTACCTGATTATTTTTTTAGCTAAATTGACAGATATTGAAGTGAGCCTTGATGTAAGGTCAGCCTGAGTTCACAGGAAACTTCAAAGATTGAAAATATATTTCTATGTCCTTGTCTTGTGAACACATTCTTGTTAGGAATATCTTTTGAAGCATTATTTCATTACACTCATCAATCATATGTTCTGCTTGTTTTTTGTCTTCAACGAAAATATAAAGAGCTCTTGACTATCAAGGGTAGACCACATAGAGTTGGGTGCAGACAACTTTGTGAAAGGAGGTAATTTAGTGTATGTGTAGAGGGCAGACCACTTAGTCTGTGTGTCTATGTATGTGCATGAATGTATGCAGCTGTTTCCCAAAAGTGTTCAATAAAGGCTGACTTAATTAAGCTTTCTGAATGACTGACTGGGAAAATCTATAGATATTTGCATTCTTGTATTTAAGAGTGATTCCATCAGAGATGGTGTGGTAGTTTGAATGTAATTGGCCCCTATGAGCTCATAGAGAGTGGCAGTAGGTGTGGCCTTGTTGGAGGAAGTGTGTTGCTGTGGGGTGGGTTTTGGGGTCTCCTATGCTCAAGCTACACCCAGTGTCGTAGTTCACCTCCTGTTGCTGGTGGATCAAGATGTAGAACTCTCAGCTCCTTCTCCAGCACCATGTCTGCTTGAATACTGCCATGTCCCACCATGACAATAATGGACTAAACCTCTGAACTGTAAGCCAGCCCCAATTAAATGTTTTCCTTTATAAGAGTTGCTGTGGTTGTGGTGTCTCTTCACAGCAATAGAAACCTGAACTAAGACAGATGGCATGGGTAGTGACAGTCCAGATCTTCTGTCCAGGTTCACAGAACAGCAGTGTCTGTGGCCCCCAGGATTGCTGGAACCTGGCCTGAAGGGAAACTGGAGTTTCTTTGTTTTGTTTTATTTTTGTTATTTGTTGTTTTTTTTTCAAGACCCTGGCTGTCCAGAAACAACTTCTGTAGACCAGACGGGCCTTGAACTCAGAGATCTCCCTGCTTCTGCCTCCTGAGTGCTGGGATTTCAGGCATGTGCCACCACCACCAGGCCGAAACTTAAGGTTAAGGAACATCACACACTGAGGTCTGAGCAGATGGAGAGAAGGGAGGCCTGCTATTACTGTGTTCTCACATACTTGCTTCACCCTGGCTTGAGCTTTAAAAATAGGCCTAAAAAGAATGTCAAGTATGTAAGTAAATAAACGTTAGAAAAGAGTTTGACTTAGCCATTTGGGTTACTTTTCTGCTTCTGTCTGAGTAGGTCAAATTGTGAGACAGTTATTCACATGGCTGTAGCTTTAGTAACAAAATTGTCACCTCAGCTCTCTGGTAACAGCTTCTTGGGGCTGTGATGGTTGGTCCTTAGCATCAAGTTGACTAGATTTGGAATCAGGTAGGAAATTCAAACAAGAGAGTATCTGCTGAGGGTGTTTCCACAGAGACGCTTAACTGAGGAGAGGACACCCAGGGTAGTGCTGCCGCATGGATGGGTCCCACTGAATAAATCAGGAGGAAGGAGGAAGCCAGGCAAGCTCAGCATTTGTCTGTTCTGCTACCAGATGTACCAGTAGCTTCCCACTGCCATGCCTTCTCCACCATGATAGGCTGTATCTCAAGACTGTGAGCCAGAGCAGCCCATCCTTCTCGGCTCCTAGGCAGGTGTTTGGTCACAGCAACAAGAAAAGTAAGGGCCACAGAGGCTCTGCCTGCCAGAGAGATTGCCATCATGTTGCAGCCAGGCCTTTGCTTTGCTCATGAAAGTTGGTCCCTATCCAAGTTGATGTGAAAAACTAACCAGAGGCAGTCCTGCCAAGCTGACACTGTAAAGCCCTTGGAGGGAAATGTAAGTGGCAGTGTCTGTCATAGACTACATTTGCTTAGTGCTTGTTACAGTGCACACAGAGCCTGGCTCACTCCCTGAATGGAGGCACTGATCTTCACATGCCTTCAGTGTGGCTGCAGCACTGTGTGCACCTACTCCCCATAGCCAGCAGCCAGGCCAGAGGAAAGACCTGTTTTGGGGAGTGTAAACCATCCCCTGGACAGTCAAGGATGGCTCCACTGCAGTTACCTTGAGGCAGTTGCAAGCCTGTGTGTGTCTTAAATTCTCTGTTACATGTTGAGTATTTGTAAGTAAGGAATTGAGGATTCTTAAACATGTATCTGCATGACCCTGAAAGCTGAGAACAGGAAACCTTAAGTAGTACTATAAGTAACATTGTCGGAGGTCGTTGTGTTTTCAGTTTTAAATGAAGTACAGAAGCAAGCCTTATGTCAGTAAAGTCTAGAATTTTCATCTCATTAGAATTGATAACTTTTATTTTGACAATTTTTGAACTTTATTGTATTTTTCTAGGTTTCTTAATTTCTTTTTTTGGTTCCCTTTCTCACGGTTGTGAGCAAAATCCTGACAAGAAGCAACCTAAGGAGAAAGGGCTTGTTTGGGCTTGTAGTTTGTGAGGATAAAATCCATCATGCCAGGAGAGGCATGGCAACAGAAGTGGCTCTTCACATTGCAGCTGCAGTCTGGAAAATAGTGACTAGGAAGCAGGCCAGGCTTCTATGAAAGCTCAAGGCCACCCCCAGTGACCCACTTCCTCCAGTGAGTCTCTACCTCTGAGGTCTCACAACATTTCAGACAGCTCCACCCACTCAGGACTAAGCAGGGGAGCTTGTGGACAGCATTTTACATTCAAATACATGTATAAAATCTATTCATAATTACTCTTACATTTCCTTCAAGGGAAAGGACCTTACCATACTGCTCCTCACCAGATATCAAGTTCTGAGACAGCAAGATAACACTCATTTTATCATAGAAACACAGAGTAAACAAGCCCAACACACAGCACGTATTTCTTGATTTAATGAATGAGATACCTTAGGAGATTAAGGCCCCTAAAGGCCTGTGTGTGCAAGACTGCCAGCCGGTGGACTTGAGAGGTGAGTGGATCATGAAGGCACTGAGTTCATCCGTGGATTAATCGATTATTCAGAAGTTTGTAGCCAAATGGGCTGTTAGGAGGTGGGGCCTGGTGGGAGGAAGAGTTGTCTGTTCCCAGCCTCTCTTTCCTCCTTTCATCACCATATTTCTGCCTTGTCACTGGCCTAAAAGCAGCATAGTCACTGAAACCACAAATTAACAATAAAAATTGAACACAGAGATCCTGGCTAGGTATTTTTTTTCAGCTTTAGAACTCTTTTCATCCCCAAAGATCACACATTGCAAATGGAGCGCAGCTTGTTTTATGCTTAGGCAGTTCATGAACAATGGGAAACTAGAAAATCCTGATTCCCACACGTGGGTACAGGGAGGTATCCAGTCTCTTTCATCTGCAGACTCTTTCCTCTTATTTTAGAACACCAGGATGTCCAGCCATAAACATGGTCTGATAGCACATCTGTGAGTTCCCAAAGCCTAGTACTTGGAGAGAGAACTGTTGACCAGCTGCCCTGCTAAGCTGTCTCCCATGTCTTCTACCTCTTCCGCTCTCTCCCCTCTTCCCAGTCACCATGAGGCAGCAAGCCATCTCCTCCATACACTTCTGCCAGATGGTCGTGTGTCAGAGTAACATGATCTATGAAACCATGGGCTAAAAACCTTTTCCCTTCACCAAGTTGATTATCTCAGGCAATTTGTCATAGTAATAGTGTAAGTGTTACAGCTCGGGTGGAAAGGTTTCCTGGCAGCTGGTAGCCAAGAAATATCACAAAGTAACACCACACAACAAACCTCACACAAAAGACTTTACTGAGAGGGAAAAAAACAGGAGGGTAGCTGTTAGTTTTTCATGGCACTCTTACCCTAGAAGAAAAGTCACGAACATGGCAAACTCACAGCAAGAGGTTTATCGAGAAGGGAAAGAGACAGAGAAGACGTGCTCAGGCCTATAGAAAGCACGTAAAAGAGGGGCAGGGCTTGTGGGACCTGCCTTTTAAGGACTGGCCCACGCATGTGCACTCGGGTCCACAAGGCTACTCCACGAATGCGCAGATTACATGTTTGCGCTGCTCTTGAACTACGTGACCATGTAGCACAGGGGTTTATGTAGCAGGGCCGTGACTTACCATTCCAGACTTTTTGTCTTTATAAAAGTCGGAGGACAAGTGGGTATGGGGGCATTGTGTCTCTCAAAAACTACTTCCAGCTGACTTGGTGGGCGTCGATTGACTCTTGGGGGGTGGGTAGAAGGGGGTTTCTGAGGTAGGCAGGCATCCTGGGATGGTGGGCTGCCATCTGCTGTCTTGGAGCTGTCCATCTGTCCCGGCTTAGGGCTCTGTGGCTGCTTGTGTCTGGGAGTGNGCCTGGATGTTCTCGGTGGTCCTCTGCCTCCGGCCCTATGGTGGTCCTGTAACAACTAGCTGAGTGCTTAATTAGGAGTGGGAACCAGGAAGGAAAATCCAGTGAGTTGGGACCTCACTGTTCTGCTATTGGAGGCAGGTCAGTGGATCCTAGTGTCCTCTGGAACTTAAGGGAGCAGGGCCCTATCTGTGTGACTGTGTATGAAGAGAGATTTTTGTGGGTTGGCTGTGAAGTAAAAGGCTTTACATGAGACAGGTGAATCTAGTGAGAAAAGCCCTCAAGCTTAGCAGCTGTTGGAGTTATAAGAATTACCTTGAAGAGTCCCTGCCATTTAGGAGAAAGGGGTGAGGGGCGCTGTCCTGGAGGAGAAAGAAGAACCTGATCCCCAATGTGGATTGGGAGTGAGCAGGAACTGTCACATGGCTGAGGTAAGGAATGGTCTGCGAAGTTCCATAGAATAGACCTGAGATGACAGAGTAAAGGAGTTAACAGGCTATCTGGAAGAGATGAAGATTTGGGTAGGAGGCCTGGTGTTAAGGCCAGCCTCCCATACATCAGTTCAAACAGGGAAATTGAAAGAGACTTTTTGGGAAAGGCCCTGAGCCTGAAAAGAGCTAGAGGCAATAATTTTACCCAGTCGAGGTGAAGTTCCTATAACATCTTAGTAAAAATAGATTTTAAAGATCGGTTGGTACGCTCCACCTTTCGTGAGGACTGAGGATGGTATGGGATATGAAAACGCTAAGGAATATTGAGAGCCTTAGCTAGTGCCTGAGAAATCCAGGAGGTGAACTCCGGACCATTGTCAGACTGAAGAGATGCAGGAATCCCAAACCGAGGAATGATTTCTCGGAGAAGGAGATCTGCAGCTGTCTGAGCTCACTTATTAGAAACTGAGTATGCCTCCACCCAGTTCGAATATGAGTCCACCATCATGAGTAGATATTTAATTCTCCTGATGGTGAGCATATGGGTAAAATCGAGCTGCCAGTCGGTCCCTGAAAGGGAACCTCTGGCCTAGTGTGTAGGAAAAGGCTGACTTCTATATTTTGTATTGGGGTCTGTCTTTTGGCAAATTTCACAAAAGGCAGTAATAGTTCTTAAGAACTGTAAGTCCTCAGAGGTGGGCTGCAAGTGAGCTTTCACAGACTGAGACAGAGTAAGACTATTAGGGTGAAAGAGCTCTGGTGTAGATAGGACAGAATTTGCCTAGTGTCAGGAGTTGTCTGTGAGGGTGTGGGCTGTAATGTATGGATTCCCTGCAGTGGGTGAGGTGAGTCTTGGCCCTGAAGGGCCGCTGTTCTGGCTGCCTGATCAGCCCAGTTATTTCCCTTGGAGATGATGGAGCTGTCAGTCTGATGAGACCGGCAGTGGATAATTCCTATAGCCTTGGGGAGGTGGAAAACTTTTAGCGTGGCCATTATTTGGCCTGAATTAGATATGGATCCTCTCTTCATTGTAAGGAGCCCATGCTCTTTCCATATAGCAGCATGGGACAGGAGGATATGGAAAGCATATTTGGAGTCTGTGTAAGCATTTAGGGATTGCCCCTGTGCCAATTGGAAGGCACGGGAGAGAGCTCTCAGCTCAGCCTGTCGGTTAGTGGTATGTGCAGGTAGTGCCTGTGCTTCTATCACCTCACTCTGACACTATGGCATAGCCCACTTTATGGGTCCCCTCATGTAAAAAGGAGCTGCCATCTGTGTACCAGGTATGAGTGGTCTGGGGCAATGTGCCCTCCTGTATATGTGAAGGGTGTGGCAGCAGTTCCTCCAAGGTTTCAGTGCAAGAATGAGAGGGAGAATAATCAGTGTTAGGTTGAGGGAGAAGACTTGAGATTAAGAGGTGGACAGGTTTTAAAACTGAGTGTGGCATCTTTCAGTAACACCACCTGGAGAGAAAGAACCGTGGAAGGAGGTAAAGTTTGTAAGCCTCTATAAGTTAAGAGATGGGACAGGTTATGGTGAGAGTGGATAGTAGCAGGTGACCCAGAGGTTAGCTTTTTTGACTTCCAAATAAGGAGTTCAGCAGCCACTAAGGCACGAAAACAGGGTGCCCATCCCTGAGTAGTAAGATCTATTTTCTTTGACAGGTATGCTACAGATGCAAAGGAGGGTCCTAGCTGATGCCCTAGGGTTCCAAGGGCAAATCCCTCCTTTTCTGTTACATAGAGGGAGAAGGTGTGGGTTAGATCTGGAAGATGACGTGCTGGGGCCTGAAGGAGAGCCTGTTGGAGCTTCTGGAAAGGTTTAGTAACGGGGTGAAGATGGGGCTCATGAGGGGAGCTCTGAGCTGCCTCGTATAAAGGGCGAGCAAGGAGAGAAAAGGATGGAACCCAAGACCGTAGGAAGCCAGCTATGCCTAGGAAAGACAGAATCTCCTGTTTAGTAAAAGGGACTGCAAGAGATTGGATTAGGCGCTTTCTATCTACAGAAATAGCCTTGTGGGTTGGAGTAATAGTTAGACCCAAATAGGTGACCTGGGGAGTGGACAGCTGAGCTTTAGAAGGAGATACTCTATAACCTCGGCTGGATAAGAAATTTAGGAGAGCAAAGGTGTTAGTTTGACTAAGTTGTAATGAAGGGCTGCAGAGCAGAATGTCATCTACATACTGTATTAGCTTAGAGCCAGGGAGGGACAGAGAGAGCAGGTCAAAGGCCAGAGCCTGACCAAAGAGGTGTGGACTGTCCCCTGAATCCCTGTGGCAGGACAGTCCAAGTTAGCTGTGTAGATAGATGAGTGTCAGGGTCAGTCCACATGAAAGCANAGATATTTTGAGACCAAGGGCTGAGAGGAATAGAAAAGAAGGCATCCTTGAGGTCTAAAACTGAGAAGTGAGAAGTTCCTGAAGGGATAGTGGACAGGAGAGTATAGGGGTTAGCCACTACCGGATGGAGGGGGACCACTGCAGAATTAATGAGCCAGGTCTTGAACCAGGTGGTAGGTTCCATTAGACTTCTTAACTGCAAGTATAGGGATGTTAAAAGGTGAAGACGTTGAGCGGAGCAGTTTTTTCCTGAGAAGGTCAGAAATGATAGGCTGAAGTCCCCTTAAGCTCTGGAGTGAGAGAGGATATTGAACTCGGGTAATATACCTGGTAGAGTCCTGCAACTGGATAACGATAGGAGGGTGGTGCCTGGCAATAGAAGGGTTCTGGTGTCCCAGACCTTGGGGTCCACCTGAGAGGCTGGCAGGTTATGAACTGTTAGAGTTAGTAGGGTGGGTGGCTAGGAGGAGGAGAAGAGCTGTTGATGAGTCTGGAGTGAGGAAAATGTGGGGAGCAAATGAAATAGAAGCTCCCAGTTTGGCTAAAAAAAATCTCTTCCCATTAGAGGTACAGGACAGGTTGGCACCACTAAAAATGTGTGTGTAAGAAGAATGGCCCTGAAAATACAATTAAGTGGTGGGGTCTGATGAAGTAGGTAAGGCTGTCCTCCTACCCCGACAATAGGGAGATGAGGAGAGGTCGGACCCCAGAACTCTCTCAGGACTGAGTGGGTGTCTCCGGTGTCCACAAGGAAAGAGATGAGTCGCCCAGCTACTATTATGACTATCCTGGGTTCCCAGTAGGAGATGGGTATGGCTGGGCTGGGAACCAGGCAGCTTCAGTCATCAATCAAAGCCAAGCCCAGGAGGTCAGCCGGGGGATAATCCTGATTTGATAACCCCATGCCACCAGGTGCACAAGGGCAGTCAATGGACCAATGCCCCTCTAGGTAGCACCTTGGAAAAGGCCCTGGTGGTGGCCCGTGGGGGGCCTGACAGCAGTGCAAGCCCGAGCCCAGTGGCCTTCTTGCCCACACTTGAAGCAGGGACCCGGCAGCTTTCAGGGAGCCAGTCGGTCAGCGTGTACCAGCATTTGGCATTTTTTTTGGGGGGGGGGGCCTAAGCATCTCTCCCATGATATACCTTAAATGCCACCACTAACAGTTCAGCCTGTGGGGTCAAGGGGCCTTTTTCCAGACATTTAAGCTTAACCCTAATGTCGGGGAAACTCTGTGAGACAAAGTGGGTCATAAGTAACTGCCTGCCCTCCAGGCTTTCAGATTCTAAGCTGGTATATTGAAGGAGGGCCTTTGTAAATTGTTCTAGGAAATTGGATGGATTTTCATCCTTATCTTGAATTATAATTTTTGACTTTTCATAGTTTACTGGCTTTAGGGCAGCCTTACGGAGGCCTGCCAGGAGGCAGATAATAAATCTATCTCTGGCTAGAGACCTACCCTGAGTATTATAATCCCAATGTGAGTCCCAGTTGGGAACCGCTTCAGCCCCTGGTGGGTGGGCAGGGTTAGTCTGGTGTGTCTCATCTGCATGTGTTCTTGCCTGTTCCCAAGCATACCTGCACTCCTCAGAAAGTAGGTTATTAGAAAGTATCATATATACATCATGAAAGGTGAGACTATAAGATTGAGTAATATATTGAAATTGTCTAATAAAGTAGAATTAGAGGTATAGGAACTCAGTTTTTGTTCTGAGAGAGTTCTGAAAGAGAGAATGGGACATGAACTTTTACCAGTCCATCCACCCCAGCTACCTCTCGCAAGGGAAGAATGGTCTGTGGGTTGGCATGGCTGGGGTTAGATCCCTTAGCAGTTCAAGAGCGGGTAGTGGGAGGTGTGAAAGGTGGAGCTAGAGGCAGGCTTTTGGAAGCACTCCGTACTGAAGGATAAGAAGAAGCCAGAGGAGGAACCGAAGGAGCAGTGGCAGCCCTGGGGGTGGGGGTAGGAGCAGAAGGTTGGAAAGGCGGAGGTTCGTTGGTGGGGTCTGGAGTCAGAGGTTCCTCAGGTTCAGGATTCTTAGCTAGAAGCATGTGAGCAGGAGAGAAG
>LZPO01098211.1:19648-31052 GCA_001675575.1 Neotoma lepida
ACATGCTCAACTATGTTCATAGCAGCATTATTCATAATAGCCAGAACCTGGAAACAACCTAGATGCACCTCAACTGAAAAATGGATTAAGAAAATGTGGTACATTTACACAATGGAGTACTACTCAGCAGAGAAAAACAATGACATCATGAAATTTGCAGACAGATGAATGGAACTAGAAAATATCATCCTGAGTGAGGTAACCCAGACTCAGAAGGACAAACATGGTATGTACTCACTCATAAGTGGATACTAGATGTAAAGTAAAGGATAACCAGACTACAACCTACAACTCCAGAGAAGCTAGCTAACAAGGAAGACCCAAAGTGGGATGCATGGATTGCCCTGGGAAGGGGAAATACATGAGCTCTCCACTTTATTCTTTCTAAGGTGGTGACATATTGCTCATAGGATGACATATTAACTGTAGAGCAGAGGAGATATCCTTTGTGACCTTGATATTTTCAACACTTTTAAAAGAATGTGGTGGGTTCAGAACCCTGGCACCTGGGTCCTTTTGGAGAGTTTACTCGATTGGAGCCTAACCCTAGACATGCCATGTGCCATTTCAGGAGGATATTTTGGTTTGGGTCTTTGAAGACACCTAAGAAGCCTGGCAGAATGCCTAGAGGACTCTCTTCTTTCAGCTGGTTTATCTTCCCCTTAGGCACAGTGAACAACCACTGTATTTCAGTGGCTTTATAGTCTTAGGGTTTTCTGGGTAACAGTCACATTGAAGTACACATAGTTAAAGACAGCCATCTGTCTTAGAGACTGAAGGAGGCACAGCCTTGGAATGCAGGCAAGAAGACATCCTCACAAGCATCCCCAAGTTTCTGGGTGGCCCTTCAAGTCGCTAACACTTTACTCACTCTCAGGTATATCAGACCAGGTGGAATGCTTTTGTAAGGAGATAATGTAGAATTCAAAATTCAAGCATTTGATTCTGCTTCATATATCAGTTATACAAGTGCCAAAGAGTATACTCCCTGTGAGACCACCCAGAAATAAGTATCTCGGTCCCCAAAGTATGCCAGGTGAAAGGACCACTGATAGCATAAGACCATATCCCATAAGGAAAGTGCCACCTTTCACTTGAAACTTGGCTGGCCACAGGTTTATCAGAGAGTCAGACATCTCCAGAGTATTGGAGAGCAGAGTCCAGAACATTCATTTCTGGATGAAATGAGGCTGATCACAGCCATCTTTACAAAGTCTCTTACATTGTCTTATGTTAATAATCCCAAGCTGAAATGAGTAGCAGGAGCTAGTCTCAAAGAGAGAGCCCTGGATTTGTACAGTTGCATACTCACTCACAGGCACAGCTGAGAATGTGACTTTGCTGAGGGAAGCCGCAAGAACGCCATTCATCAATTAAATAGATGTTTATTAAGTATACACACCAGGCTTCATATTTCTTGTTGCTAATAGCACTCCAGGCTTTCAGGTTGTTTATCTTAAGGAAGGGAAATGCAGTTTGTTATTTTAAATACTTCCACGAGAGGACTGAAGAGAGTCTTTCCTGAAGAAAAACCATTTTCCTTGAAGAAAAGCTGGTAATAATAAGGAAGCGGAAGTGAGAGCACAGCATCCCCTCTGGTGATGGGCGTGTTACATACTTGGAATGGATTACGAGGGAGAAGCATAAGGTCTTCTGCTGGTGCTTCTGCTCCCATCCCAACTCCATGCTGGAGCTCTCTAGCTCTGGAACAGCAAAGCCCCTGTAAGAGAACCTCCAGTATGCAAGGAGACAGTCTCCTGGGAACACATTCTTCACCTTCTCTTTTAAAAGACACAGGAGGATGTGGTCAGTTAGCATCGGTTTGGAGACAGAAGTGTGAGGTGTGCAGCACATTGAGGGCCCCTGGGGATGGCATGATCCTCCTGGGAGATGCTGCCAACAGCAGAAGGGTTGGGCATGGTGCAGGCCCATGCTCTGAAAGGCCAAATCCTACATGTGAATGAGCCAGGGTTAGTCTGACCTGTCTATCAAGAAAGGTTTAGAAATGCCATGTACTGTTCTGAGTGCTTTTATGAGTTGGTTGTTGTTGTTCTTGTTTTGTTTTGTTTTTGCTAAAAATAAGAATGGTTCTGACCATACTTCTGAGAGGAGTGGGCGGGGACAACACACACAACCATATATCAGTCCAACCTTACTTAGTTTCAGCTACCCACTGCTATAGAGGCTAAATAACCTGCTTCATGCAGATTAGGCCTGCAGTTAATTCCCTCTGGATCTCAGGCACAGTAGTATATTTTTCTTTGTTTCATTTTAGACTTTTTTTTTTATTTTTAAGTTCTTTATACATTTTTTATCAAAATAGAACTACATCACTTACCAGTCCCTTTCCCCCCAGGTCTCCTCCCTCCAAACCCCTCCCATGAGCCCCCCACTCTCAAATTGATAGATTCTTTTCCTTTATCCTTATTACTTACGTGTATATGTGTATGTATGTGTGCACAAGTATATAAATAGGACCTGCTGAATCTTTTGTATGAACATGGTTTGGAGCCAATGACTTTGTATTGGATAGTCAGTAAGGATGCTGTTTGTAAAATGAGGTCATTCCCTTGCAGTTCCAGTTCTCTTACAGTAAATGATGTCATGGCCTTGTCTCTTTCTGCCTTTCTCACCAGTTTACCTCAGTGTCCCCAGCAGTTCCTGAATTCTTGAAAACCCCTCTAACTGCGGACCAGCCTCCCACGAGGTCTCCAGCTCCCATCCTCCCCACAAACACTGTGTCCTCAGCGAAGCCTGGCCCAACGCTGGTGAAGGTAGGTGCCCAGAGCACAGCACTGAAGTGCTCCACTCAGTGGCTGGTGCCTCAGTATGAAGCCTGTGGACACAAGACAGAGGCGTGTGTCTTGAGTTCCCACAACCTTGAAAGTGAAACTGTAATCCTTGCTGGACTGTGTCAGCATATGACCTGTCCCCGCAGTAACAGATGACACAGAGCTTGGCTTGTATAAAGTGCTGGCTGCATAGCATCACAGGGATGTCTTTCATGACAGCCAGCTTTGGATTTTATGTGCAGGGTGAAGCTCTGTGGCACCCAGATGAGAGTATGTGCTGGTCAGAGGCTCTGGAGAGGCCTTTCAGTTGAGTTATTTCGGCCGAAGCAGCTTGGCATGATCTCAGATACACCTCTGGTTCTTGGCGCTGTTCCCCAAAGTGCACTTGGTTGAAATAATTCAGTTAGAATAAATCCCAAGGAAAGAGAAAGAAATTTAAATATGCAGTATATTTTTAAAGTTCTTAAAATCCTATTTATAATTTCTGAATAAAATGATGAGGAAAACAGCAGTAAGGAATAGTCCAACCATCTTATTTGTGGCTTTTCCTAAAACTGGCAGAGTTCATGTCTCAAACCTTTTAAACTAAATAGGACATTAGTGTTTGCTAACCTCTTGTCACCGTGCAGAGGAGACTGACCCTCAAGTAAGTTAAGAAGTGGCGTGGTTACAAAGGCCCAGTCTCCCAGGTTCTGCTCCAGTCTTTTTCTGCCGAGGTCATAGCAGCACTCAGGCAAAGGCTGCCTTTCAGACAAGCATTGTCTTCTGTCCCAACCAAGGCTTCTGAGGCAGTGGGACTCTACACCTTTCCCCAGCTTAACACTGGAAGCAGGAATGTCAACAAAGTCACCTCCTAACACATCGTGCGGTATCTCCTTCACAGCCACCCCACCAGTATCCACCGCACATCCCTCCATGGCTCAGAGGACCAGGATGCCAGCTTGTCCTGTTGCCTCTCTCCTCTTCTGCTTTCCTAATATCTTTGAGGGAAGGTTTTGGCTCTAGGGGAAGAAAAACCAACAACAAATGTGCAGTCCCAGAAAAGACAGAGGGAGGGGCGCACCAAGGGCTCCTGTGGTAAGGGAGAGGCACAAGGCTCCAGCAACATTCACATTGTACACATTCTTCCTGTACATGCTGAAACTAGTTGACCAGCTGACTGGACTGTTAGTTGAATGGTGTATGATAGCTCAACAGACTGAAAGGCAAGTTACAGCCTTGCTAGTTTCCATTGGGTGCACGCTCCCACCACAGCCACCAGCTTCAAGTATCCTGTGTGATGTCACAAGTGCCGAGTTGGGAAAAGATGCACATTGAGCTCTTGTGAGCCAGTCAGAGCAGCCTGTCTCCATGAGCTATTTGTACCACCACTATAAAAGTCGTGCTGTGGAACCATTCTTTTATAATAAGTCCATGCAGTCTGTAGTGCAGGGAGAGGAAGGCACATTTCCAGTGAGTGTCCCTGGGGCCCTCCCTGATCCACTTTACACTGGCATGCATTCACAGAGGAAGGATGTGCCCAAGAGTGTTAGCAGCCTTGGTGTCTGGTCTGCATTCTTCTGGTGTGGGAAGGACTTGTCATTTTCTCATTCTTTGGTTACGAGGATGTTATATATGTGGCTCAGTCACAAGATCTGTTCAGTTGTCTGTCACTAAAGCAGCTAAGGAATGATGTCCTACTTTGTCTGGGTTTTTTATTATTATTTATTTTTAGATTATTTTATTTTTATTTATATGAGTATTTTGCCTGCATGTATGTATGTGCAGCATGTGAGTGGCTTGTGCCCAAAGAACTCAAAAGATCCCCTGGAAACGGGAGTTACTGATGGTTGTAAGTCATCATGTGAGTCCTGGGAACCAAACCAAGTCCTCTGCAAGAGCGGCCAGTGCTCCAAACAGCTGAGCCATCTCTCCATCCACTGTTTTGTTTCATTTAGCTTTTTGTTTTGTTGTTTTTTTCTTCTTTTTATTGAAAATAGATGCTTTTTGTACAATATGTTCTGATCACAGTTGCCCCTTCTCCAAGATCCTCCTCACCTTCCCTCCTATTGGGATCTCTGCCAATTCTGTCTCTCATTAGAAAACAAATAGGCATTTAAAGAATAATGATAAAATAAGATCAAACAAAAACAGACCAACTGAAATAGGACAAAACAAGCTTGCTTTATTCCTCACCTGAAAAGGTGAGGTTGTAGTATAAATACTGAAAAGTAGAAAATGGTCTGTTGATTTTGAAACTGGAAAGAACAACTCAAGAAAAAGTTGCTTATCAGTTGTAAGATAGGAGAGATGTATGGTCACCCTATTTTAAAAATAAAAATTGAACGTTTTCTGGGGTTTTTTTGAAATTTATATTACCTGGCATTTTGAATTCTGTTATTTTCCTTAATGCTACTTATATAATCTATCTTATTCTCATTAGAGGGAAGCATTTATTTATTTTTACATAGCCATACATCTCTTAAAATGTTCTCCCTTTTATTTTTTTATTTCCTCAAAAAATAGCAAAGCCATCCCAAGAATCCAAATGACAAACACCGAAGCAAAAAATGCAAAGATCCGAAACCCCGAGTGAAGAAGCTGAAGTACCACCAGTACATTCCACCCAACCAGAAGGGGGAGAAGAGTGAGCCGCAGATGGACTCCAACTACGCACGCCTGCTCCAGCAGCAGCAGCTCTTCCTACAGCTGCAGATCCTGAGCCAGCAGCAGCAGCAGCAGCAGCAGCACTACAACTACCAGACCATCCTGCCCGCACCCATCAAGTAAGTCTNTGCTCAGAGTTTGTCCCGCCATGGCTTACACCCTGGCTTTGGGAGGATCCCAAGTTACAGAAGGTTGAGTGTGGCCAAGTACTCTGCTCAGGGACCACCTCACTTGGCTGCTGTCCCAAAGTGAATGTGGCCTGCCTTCTAGACCAACATTTGTCCTCCAGTAGGCTCTGAGCTTTTCATATCCTATTCAGGAAAGATGTGCCCACTGGACCTGTCAGTATTAAATGCCATGAGGAAACCACAAGATGCACACCACATACAGTGAAGAAGCATGAGTGGACAGGCAGGAGTGGTCAGGGAAAGTTTTGTGGAAAGTTCTGCATGGAAGGCTCTAGAAGGCTCTTCTGGAAAAACAGAGAAAGAGACAAGCCCTGGTAGAGGAAGGGCATGCATTGATGGTGAGCAAAGTTGCCTGATGGGGGACCATGAGTGATTCCTAAGAAAGGTGAAAGGAAAGAAGTAGAATCAATGCTGCAGGAGACTGTTGCACGTGGCAGATGGTGCAGTGTCTTAGACAGTGGTAACCTGGTAGGACTGAATCATTAAAAACAAGAGTTGGATACTAATAATAAAGGAGATTCTGGAAATGTTCAGGAGCAAAGGGGCAGTGATAAGGTCATTAAAGAGATAGCAGGTGACTCATAGAGAAAGGTCTACATGCCCAGGAACAGAGAAGGATGACATTTCCACAGCTTGACACCTATTGTTAGGGCCCAGAGGAGGCAAGTTTGTACCCTCAACTCACTGATTGAAGAATGTTTTAGGTATTCAACCCAATATGCTTTTTCTGAAACTCAAAGATGCAGAGATCCCATCCTTCCCTTCCCACTTACCCAGCTCTGGAGACGGGAAAGGGACAGAGAAGCTTGTCATTGGGAAAATACTCTGAGCAAGCTGTTCAGTATCATAGAGGAATGATTATCAATTTCCTTCTCTTAAGATAAAAATATCATGATGAAGATTAAATTCATTGGTAATTTAGACCATCTTGTGAAGCACATGTCTAAAACAGCATGGAGATGGAGAAATAATCTTGTAACATGTTATTATTTAAAAGCAAGCAAGCCCAAATGAGCTGTTATGATAGAAAAAATCCAGGAAAGGAGGCAGAGTTGGGGCAGGACCCAAGCAACTGTCACTACTTTTTAGCTTTGTCTAAGACCTGAGCAGATACCCTGCACCACCACCTACCTGCTCAGGCACCAGTAATGATAGCAGTGGTGACCATGGTTCCTAGCTGTTCACACCACCGTCAGCCCTGCCACAGTCTAGTAGGATTGGTCTTTTGACTCCATCCCTGTGAGGAAACTGAAACTGAAAATTCCACAAAATGATTTTTCTTATGATATCTACCTATGAATTATCCTTTTAAAAGTGAAACTGACGTACTTGCAGGCAAAACATCCATGTACATAAAACTTTAACAATTTTTAATTTATTATTTTATGTGTATAAGTGTTTTGCCTTCATGTATATATGTGTACCATGTGAATGCCTGGTGCTGGAGGAGGTCAGAAAGGGCATCAGATCCCTGGGACTGGAGTGAACTGCCATATGGGTGCTTGGAATGGAACCCAGGTCCTCTACAAGAGCAACAAGTGCTCTTAATGCTGAGCCCACTCTTCAGCCCCAGAATAAAAAATGAAACAGCCAACCTCTACCTGGAAAGAGGACACCTAGGGCATAGGACTCTGGACTCCACAAACCCTGCCCTTTCTTGAGACTTCAGTTTCCCTCCCCTCCATGAGCATCCCCAACTACCATGACTAAACCACCTACCCTAGGAAGAAGAAAGTGCCATCTAGTGTCCTGTGTCATTTAACCACAGAAAGACTGAACTCAAGTTCTGGCCAGTTCCCAGATCTGAAAAATGAGGATTTTGTTTTCCAGCACACTGCTAATCTTTACCAGGGATCTATCACAGAACAAAAGAGAGCTGAAGCCAGGTCTGGTCAGGCACTGCCATAATCCCAGCATGAGGGGAGGTAAGGCTGGAGGTTGCAGATTCAGGTCTAGCTCAGGCCACATAGCAAGGCTCTATTTCAACAAAAACAGAAAGACAAAAGACCTGAAGCTCTGCTGTGGGACTCTGCCCATCCCTGTGCCTCCTTGTTACTATAGAGCGAGCCTGGGCTTTACAGAAGCCCAGAGTAGCCTCACACCAGCAGAAGTTATGAAAGGTGTCAGGAGCCCACTTCAGGGCTCAGAAGCTCATGTCTCTCATCTGAGATTTAGATGAAAAGAAAATTTAGCTTTTAAAATAACAGAAATAAATTGAACAGTGAGTCATAAGCACAGCTATGGAATCTCAGCCATAAAGGTAGCAGAAAGAGTTACATTTGTGTTTATGTGTGCACACGTGTGCAGGTCAGAAGTCAATGTCAGGTGGATCCTCTCATCAGACCCAGAGCTCACTATTAAGGCCAGCAAGCCCCAGGNACCCTTCTGTCCCCACTTCCCCAGTGCTCAGATTAGACACATACCTCTGTGCCCAGCTTTTCATGGAGGTGCTGGGGATCTGAACACAGATCCTCAGGCTTGCATGGCTCTCTACCAACTGAGCCATCTCCCTAGCCCCATGAGTAATACTTCACTGTATATTTTCCAGAGGACAAAATCACTAAATAGGAATAAAAGGTGGCTTAGGGTGGGGACATCAGGTAATAAAGCACAGTATAGCTGTTATTCAAAGTTCATAGAGAGGTTGATACAGAAAAATGTCCAAGAATGCTCCTTGTGGGGACAATATTGAATGACAGTAAAACCAAAAGCACCAGTTGAGTTTTTACCACTCTGCGGTAAAACTTTAAGTTCTATGTGAGAAGAGATTAATGATACATAAAACAGTCATCATTTTACCCAAACCTCAAAAAACTTCATTTTCAAGACTCAGCATTTTAACTGCAACCCACATCAGGCAAGTATTAAAAGGCACCCATGTAAATGTGTTGGCTGACAGTGTGCAGCACATACCAAAGCTAGCACGTGGCCCTTAGAGCTTTCCTTTCAAGGGCGCCTTAGCCAATCCCAGTCCTTGGCCTTTTCTACATCAAGCTTAGAGCCACCTTCTGAATTTCCTCCACGCGGACAGACAGTGCCTCTAGAGATTTGACTGGGATAGAATGCATTTGCTACTTCCACGATACTGAGTCTTCCCATGTGTATCCGTAATTGAATCTCCCCGTAAGCGGATAGATTGTTGACAGAGCCAGCCTAGAAGCAGCTGGTTGTGAACTCTAATTTCTTTTTCTTTTGAAGAAATGACAAGAACAGCAGTAGTAGCCCGACTGCACCTGCAAGGAGGCCAGGGCCTCTGCCTTCCAGCCTGGATGATTTAAAGGTAACAATCCCACCTCAAGCTTATTCACCCCTCAATACCTGGCACATGAGCGAATGGACAGGTTTGCCTGTCATGTGCATAGTCCGTAGACGGACAGTAGTAGTACCCTTTATGGGAGTTTTTTTATTTCCATTGGGTTTTATCTTTCAAATAGCTGATAATTCTCATTTACTGACGTGCCTTATTTGAGCACCATGAGCAGAGACCACTTCTGTGTAGCATTTCTTAGAAGACCAGCTCTTTCCAGGTCCTGCTCACAGGCTTCTGTGCCTCCTCTGTAGACTTGAGTTTGTTACGGTGAGAACAGATGGAGAAAGTCCAAGTTTATATGTCAGATTCAGACATCTGCCAGAGTGGCAGCCCATCCCTCTGTGGGCAAGAGAGGTGGTTCTGCTGTTTATGCACCAAACACTTGATCTGCTTTTGCCTCCAGGTGTCAGAGCTGAAGACAGAACTCAAACTGAGGGGTCTGCCAGTGTCAGGAACTAAACCAGACCTCATTGAACGCTTGAAACCCTACCAGGAAGTGACCAGTAGTGGCCTTGCTGCTGGCAGTATTGTGGCAGTATCATCAGCAGCTATTGTCACCAGTAGCCCAGAGGTGACAGTGGCACTGCCAGTCACAACACTGCATAATGCCGTGACTAGCTCTGTGTCCACTTTCAAGGCAGACTTGCCGCCTGGTGGAACCAGCAATGTGACCCACGTTGAAAGTGCCCATTCCCCTCTGCCCATCTCGCCATCGCCCTCCGAGCAGTCCAGTCTCAGTACTGATGACACAAACATGACAGACACCTTCACCGAGATCATGAGCATGATGTCCCCTTCCCAGTTCCTGTGTGCCTCCCCCCTGAGGGTGGCAGGCCATGAGGACAGCCTGAGCCCCACCAGTAGCACCCTGTCAGCCCTAGAACTGGATGCTGCTGAAAAGGACCGAAAGCTTCAGGAAAAGGAGAAGCAGATTGAAGAGCTGAAGAGGAAACTGGAACAAGAGCAGAAGCTCGTAGAGGTCCTCAAGATGCAGCTTGAGGTGGAAAAGCGAGGGCAGCGGCCACCAGACCCTCAGCCCAGTGGCCCTTCACAGCCCCTCAGTACATCAGATCAAACACACAGCAATGTCGGGTCCTCCATCAAGGATGAGGCCTCACTTCCTGACTGCTCCAGCCCACAGCAGCCCATCTCCACAGGTAGCCAGACCCTTGTTGCCAAAAAGGCTGTGGTCATCAAGCAGGAGGTCCCCATAGCCCAAGCAGAGCAGCAGAGCATTGTCTCGCAGTTCTACGTGAGTTCCCAGGGACAGCCACCTGCCCTTGTTGCTCAGCCTCAGGCCTTACTGACCACACAGACCACTCAGCTGCTGTTGCCGGTGTCCATCCAGGGCTCAAATGTCACTTCAGTGCAACTTCCAGTAGGCAGCCTCCAACTCCAGGTATGAAGTGTGTCTCACCGTGNTGCCTTTACAGTGAGTGGGCGTGGTGCAGCAGCCTGAGCTGTTGCACAGCTACTGTAGGCTGTGGTTGTGGTAGCCTCCTGTTGTAAACACCCTCCCCCACATTCTCTTGGATGCACATGCAGGGCTGGAGAGCTGCTCAGTAGTTCAGAGCATATGTTGCTCTCATATGGAGCTCAGGTTTGAGCTCCCAGCACCCACATCAGTCAGGTCACAACTGTCTGTAACTCCAGTTCCAGAGGATCCTATACCCTCTGATTTCCTTGGGCACCTGCACATGTGCACATAAACACAGAAAGGCACACAAACATACACATGAAAAAATACATCTTAAAAAAGATAATAATGGTATTAGCATAGGCTGTGTGCCTTTAGTACTTCACCCCCTGCCCTGGTTCTAAGTGACAACCCATTTCTAGATAAGAAGCCTGATGACAGACCTGACATATAAGCCCATGTCTTCTGATTGAGGGGGTAGGGGTGTCATATGCCTATTCACCTAAGAATGCCTCAGCTGAGGGAAACATGGGGCTGTCCTGACGCAGGGACCTGCTTGTTGGCTTCTTGCTTTCTTGCTCTGTATAGCTCTTTTGGTGGATGTTACACAGATGTGGCCACTGAGCTTCCTTAATTTGCCCAATACCTGTGACAGCAGGCAGAGATAAGTTCACCCCTGAGTTTAAGAGGCAGAGCCCAAACACCCTTGGCAAGTGCAGAACAATCTAACTCCCTGCTTTGTTTGTAGAAAGGTTTTGAGTCGGAAGTCTATTCTATAACGTATCTTGGAGAGATTAATATAAACACTTTGTTAGAGTTGATACAAGAAGAGAACCTGTTTTCTGCTTGGCCTCTGTACAGCTCTGTGCCCATCTGGACTATTCGCAGACTGTGTATGCTACAAGCTTAAAGCAGGATGGTGGGCAGTTGGGTATCACAGTTTTCCTCGGTGCTCTTGAATGTGCTGCAGACCTGACTATTGTGTGTAGAGCTGCCTTGTTTCAGTTTTCTGCCTTTAAAACTTTTCAAGTGAAATCTTAGCCACATTAAG
>LZPO01098213.1:8304-30960 GCA_001675575.1 Neotoma lepida
GTGTAGATCAGTTAGCAACTTTCGAGTGGTAAAGGAAGGCAACTGTCCAGCTCTAGACTCCAACAGGCTGAGAGAACGAGAGGCAGTGGGGCTGCAGTAGGGGAGAAGGGAGCCTTGCTACTCTGGGCTCTACACTCTGCAGCCTGACCCATGCTTTTGCATGGGATCTTCTGAAGAAAATGAAAGAAAACCTTTTGATTAATGAGAGAAATCTGAGAAAGCCGGTTGAAACCGGCTCTTCAAGTAAATGGCTCAGGTGGGACTGAGTGATAAGTAGAGACTCTCAGTGATGAGATGGTGTCCCCAGGAGACACTGATGGAATTGTCAGCTCCTGGGCTTTTCCTTTGGTTAGGAATGTGGATACTATCGTATCTAGCACTGCTGATGAATGCTTCACTGAAGCCTTCTGCTTGCTCTCTGAGTTGGTCTTCTGTTGATGTCTTCCTTTAGTCTTGGCAGTTCCCCCTCTACAGAATTCTCTCCATAATCATAGCAGTCTCTTCTTGCTAACTGCCTGCCTGTGACCCAGCACTTCATGTGTGNCATGAGGCATCTCTAGTAGAGCCTGAATGTCATTAGGACAATGACTCTGGGCTATAAGAAAGATCCAGTGAGAAGACTGAGTCAGGAAAGGAGGGGAATCCAGTTAAATGAACATTGCTAATGTCATTACTGTAGACCATGTTGATTTCTTCCTCTGGGTCCTCTGAGAAAGTACAGGGCACTTCTTATAATTACTTCCTACCTTGGGGCAAGGTGGTCTTCCTTGCTTGGGGGCAAAAGGGATTCCAGGACAGTAACACTGCCTCCCTTCCTGGGTTGTAGCTAAGTAGGCTGATTTTGCCATGGAGGAAGCCCTGAGATAGCAGATTTAAAGGCACAGTGGTGTGAGTTTCTCTACTTTGGGGAAGCATCAGTGATATACAGAGAATTTGTGTGAGCCAGTATTTTGTTTTNGGGGAAGAAAAAGATACTTAACTTAAAGGAGAAACTATTTATTTGAGTTAATGGTTTCTAGGGTTTCAGTTTAAGGCAGGTTGGATCTATGGCTTTGGGCCAGAAGAGAGCCAGAATATGACAGTGGTGGCAGTTTAAGGTGGAGAAGGCTATTCACCTCATGGTGACCATGAAGAAGAAGGACAGAGAAGAAGGGTCCAGGTACAAGTTGTACTCTTCAGAGGCCAATCCCAGTGACGTACTTCCTCCAGTCAGGCCTCACCTTCTGACAGTCCCTTAGGCCATGAGTTCAAAGGATTATAGTCCATTNATGAAATTAGAACCCTCACAATGCAATCAGGTCTCAAAAGGCTCATCAGCTAGACACCAAGCCTTCTACACCTGAGCTTTAGGGAACAGTTTCAGATTCAAATCAACACAGTGTAAGTTCATATCAGCTTGATCAACTTTAAGATGGAGAAAAGCTATGTCAAGAGAAAGAGGATTTTTTCGATTTGGGTTTAGCATTTCCAGACTCAAACATCACATGCTATCTTTCTTCCAATGAAGGCAGGATCTTCTTTTCCTTCTCTCCTTGCTGATCTCTTAGACTAAAGTATACTATATCTCAGAGAGGAAGGGGAGCCCCACATCTGCCCGCCTTGTACAGCATCATCTGGAGGCCAGTGAGGAACCATGCTGGGTGGAAAGCCAGGCACAAGCTGTGAAGGGGGGTCATTGTTAGGCTGCTTCCTCCTCCCTCTGTCCTAGGGCCTTTCTTGAGTAAGGGGCTCAGGAGACCTGTGGCTGAGGCATCCACACTGGTATGCAGAGGACTCTACAGGCCTGTTGTGAAAACATGGCTCAGGGTCACCTCAATAAGATGCAAGGAGATGGGACATGGCTTGATTTATGATTCCAAGACCTCCCCGAGGCTCACAGTGATGTATTAGTTTCCTTTTGTTGCTATAACAAATCACCTCTAACTTTGTGGCTTAAAACAACACAGATTTATGATCTTACAGCTTTGGAGGTCAGAGGATGAATAAGTTTCAGTAGACTAAACTCATGTGTCAGCATGGCCATATCCCTTCTGAGGCATCTAGGGGAGAAAGTTTTCCACTTTGGAAAGGTTGCCAGATTCCTTGGCTCATGGCCTCCCACACTCCAGTGCATCTTGTTGGACCTCTCCTTCCATCTTTACATTTTCTGGTACCCTCTTCTGTTGCCTCCCTGTCATTTAGACTCTTATCATTACACTGGTCCCATAAAAATAATCCGGAACAGTCTTTGCATCTTAAGATCTTTAATTGCTCACAGATGCACGCATCCTTTTTGCCATGTAAGGGAATACATCCACATGGGTTAGGGGTCAGAAGATGAACATCTTTGAGGGCCATCTTTGGGTCTGCCACAGGTGGCTGCCTCAGGTACTCAAGTAAAGAGGCACAACACAGAGGAAACCAGGGGCAGCTGTTCAGCAGAGACCACTGGCATGAGGAAAGGTTGCTGCCAGGCAAATTTAAGGTGAAGGGAACTTGGCTCAGCAATGGGTTGCAGGCCACCGTCTCTTAAAGAAAACAGCAAATGGAGTAAGCGTGCTTCTCACTGTGTTTTCAGAGACTAGATCACCCAGTACCTGCAGTGCTGACCTGAGAGGAAGGAGTATGCCTTGAGGATCTGAGGACCATTCTCTGCCAATACCATGAAACCATGTAGCCACTTTTCCTCCAAGAACTAGAAGATCTGTTGGAGATGGAAAGAGGCTGGGGAGAGGTGGGTTCTGAGACGATTGGGGAGATTTCGTGTTCCTATATACAGAGAATTAAAATATCTAATTCTCTTTGTATATGATAGTGAGAGTCATTGTATTTAGGACTCTTTGTGTACACATTATTGACTCAAAATAACCATGCAAATTAGTCTCTCCAAAAAACCATTTTTGGATTCTACCTGTGTGAGAAAACAGAGGTTCCAGTCAACCTTCCTGTCTGTTTGGGACACCTGCTGCCAGACGAAGGCAGGCATCAATGGAGATAGCTTACAGGTGGGCATGCTGAGCAGGGCAGTGACATCGTGTCAGAGGAGACAATGCCAGTGTGTCCGGGAGTGAGTTTTAATAGCAGAATTAGAGTGCTGACGATGTCCAATTATTTTGCTCATTAAGATGACTGGTCTGGACTGGACTGACCATTCTCTAATTAACTCCTTGGCGCTGGCTATGATAATGATTGAACTAACCCATTTGACTCCTAGTGTGGCTGAATGGGCAAATGCAAGGAAACTGACTTTGCATCGTTCTAACACTCCATCTCCAGGAATAAAGGATGTGGTCTCTTTTCATCTTCTAGGAGCTTTCATGTTCTATGTAAGAACAATGGACTTGATAGGCAAAGGCCTTGGCTCAAGACAAATGTGTGTAAATCTTGGTTGTGGGAAAATCCAAGCCCATGACTGTCTCCTTTATGCAGAAAGATAAAGATCATTGTCAATACTAGTGGCCTGGATGAAGGGAGTCCATGTGCTCATAGCCCTCCCGTCTCGATGGGGCCTGAAGTGTTGGTTACCATGCATAATTCCCTCTCCAGGGAGATGATCTGTGAAACTGGGAGAATGAGAAGCATTAAGAGAGGCACAAGTAGAGGCTGAGGAGCTGGCACCCAGGATAAAGCACCTGTCACCCAAGCATGAGTCCCTGAGTTGGATCCCTAGAACCCATGTAAAGCCAGACATAGTAGAGCAAATCTGAAATCCAAGTACTCCTATGGCATGATGGGAGGTAGAGACAGGAAAATCTCTGGAAGCTTGAGAGACAGCTAGCATGGCATAGTGGCAATAAGAGACATTATCTCATTTGCCATGGCACACATGCACCCGAATTCACACACATACAGAGATGTCTTTCTAGAAGAAGGACATAAGGACATCATAAGCTTCATTTATGAAGATCCAGATTCCCAAAGAGAATTTTTTTTGTTTGTTTTTAAATATCTAAAGTGCCTTCATTCATCGAACAAACTCTACCTAGTGGCCAGAAGATGAAGGTATACTGCAGAATATTTGGTTTGGCCTGATGATATACATTCTTGAATGAGACCATATTAAAAATTGGGATGGCTTACATGAAAACCTGATTTCCAGCTTCCAGACAACTGAAAGCAGATTTCACATGGCCTGGAGATAAATCTATAATTCACCCAGCCAGGCTTCTGGCTCCACCTGGCTGGACCTCTCTAAGCCTTGCTACTTCTCTCAGCAGTCCACAGTTTTTAGAGTCTGGGACTCCTGCAGGAGAATGCTGCCAGGGAACATTCACTGGCCATGAACCAGCAGATCAGTGAGCTTCCTCAGAGTGAGTCATACCCTGCTGTCTCTGTCCCTGGTGCACAAGCAGGATGATTGCTAACCAGAGGAGACCAATTTCTGCCTCTCGTGGGCTCTGTGTTCCTCATGGATACATTGTTTCCCTCATATGAATTGGGACACCCGTGCTCTTTCTGTTTCACTGAGGCTGTCACTCAGGGTCACTTCAATGGGGAGTACCAGAGAATNCCGTTCTAATGTTCTAATACCAACCAATGGGAAGACAGTCAGAATTCACAACACTGAATCAACCATATCCAAATAATATTAAAGCCAAGAGGACCTGTGGATTGATAAACCTTACTTGTGTGTGCTGGGAGCTGTTGTCTGAGTTTGCACATGACTGGCTGCCTGGCTTGAGGGATTTGCATTAGTAGATCCTGAGTAAAAATCCTATTAAAATGACATTCTCCTNTACTCTTCAGAGGCCAATCCCAGTGACGTACTTCCTCCAGTCAGGCCTCACCTTCTGACAGTCCCTTAGGCCATGAGTTCAAAGGATTATAGTCCATTNATGAAATTAGAACCCTCACAATGCAATCAGGTCTCAAAAGGCTCATCAGCTAGACACCAAGCCTTCTACACCTGAGCTTTAGGGAACAGTTTCAGATTCAAATCAACACAGTGTAAGTTCATATCAGCTTGATCAACTTTAAGATGGAGAAAAGCTATGTCAAGAGAAAGAGGATTTTTTCGATTTGGGTTTAGCATTTCCAGACTCAAACATCACATGCTATCTTTCTTCCAATGAAGGCAGGATCTTCTTTTCCTTCTCTCCTTGCTGATCTCTTAGACTAAAGTATACTATATCTCAGAGAGGAAGGGGAGCCCCACATCTGCCCGCCTTGTACAGCATCATCTGGAGGCCAGTGAGGAACCATGCTGGGTGGAAAGCCAGGCACAAGCTGTGAAGGGGGGTCATTGTTAGGCTGCTTCCTCCTCCCTCTGTCCTAGGGCCTTTCTTGAGTAAGGGGCTCAGGAGACCTGTGGCTGAGGCATCCACACTGGTATGCAGAGGACTCTACAGGCCTGTTGTGAAAACATGGCTCAGGGTCACCTCAATAAGATGCAAGGAGATGGGACATGGCTTGATTTATGATTCCAAGACCTCCCCGAGGCTCACAGTGATGTATTAGTTTCCTTTTGTTGCTATAACAAATCACCTCTAACTTTGTGGCTTAAAACAACACAGATTTATGATCTTACAGCTTTGGAGGTCAGAGGATGAATAAGTTTCAGTAGACTAAACTCATGTGTCAGCATGGCCATATCCCTTCTGAGGCATCTAGGGGAGAAAGTTTTCCACTTTGGAAAGGTTGCCAGATTCCTTGGCTCATGGCCTCCCACACTCCAGTGCATCTTGTTGGACCTCTCCTTCCATCTTTACATTTTCTGGTACCCTCTTCTGTTGCCTCCCTGTCATTTAGACTCTTATCATTACACTGGTCCCATAAAAATAATCCGGAACAGTCTTTGCATCTTAAGATCTTTAATTGCTCACAGATGCACGCATCCTTTTTGCCATGTAAGGGAATACATCCACATGGGTTAGGGGTCAGAAGATGAACATCTTTGAGGGCCATCTTTGGGTCTGCCACAGGTGGCTGCCTCAGGTACTCAAGTAAAGAGGCACAACACAGAGGAAACCAGGGGCAGCTGTTCAGCAGAGACCACTGGCATGAGGAAAGGTTGCTGCCAGGCAAATTTAAGGTGAAGGGAACTTGGCTCAGCAATGGGTTGCAGGCCACCGTCTCTTAAAGAAAACAGCAAATGGAGTAAGCGTGCTTCTCACTGTGTTTTCAGAGACTAGATCACCCAGTACCTGCAGTGCTGACCTGAGAGGAAGGAGTATGCCTTGAGGATCTGAGGACCATTCTCTGCCAATACCATGAAACCATGTAGCCACTTTTCCTCCAAGAACTAGAAGATCTGTTGGAGATGGAAAGAGGCTGGGGAGAGGTGGGTTCTGAGACGATTGGGGAGATTTCGTGTTCCTATATACAGAGAATTAAAATATCTAATTCTCTTTGTATATGATAGTGAGAGTCATTGTATTTAGGACTCTTTGTGTACACATTATTGACTCAAAATAACCATGCAAATTAGTCTCTCCAAAAAACCATTTTTGGATTCTACCTGTGTGAGAAAACAGAGGTTCCAGTCAACCTTCCTGTCTGTTTGGGACACCTGCTGCCAGACGAAGGCAGGCATCAATGGAGATAGCTTACAGGTGGGCATGCTGAGCAGGGCAGTGACATCGTGTCAGAGGAGACAATGCCAGTGTGTCCGGGAGTGAGTTTTAATAGCAGAATTAGAGTGCTGACGATGTCCAATTATTTTGCTCATTAAGATGACTGGTCTGGACTGGACTGACCATTCTCTAATTAACTCCTTGGCGCTGGCTATGATAATGATTGAACTAACCCATTTGACTCCTAGTGTGGCTGAATGGGCAAATGCAAGGAAACTGACTTTGCATCGTTCTAACACTCCATCTCCAGGAATAAAGGATGTGGTCTCTTTTCATCTTCTAGGAGCTTTCATGTTCTATGTAAGAACAATGGACTTGATAGGCAAAGGCCTTGGCTCAAGACAAATGTGTGTAAATCTTGGTTGTGGGAAAATCCAAGCCCATGACTGTCTCCTTTATGCAGAAAGATAAAGATCATTGTCAATACTAGTGGCCTGGATGAAGGGAGTCCATGTGCTCATAGCCCTCCCGTCTCGATGGGGCCTGAAGTGTTGGTTACCATGCATAATTCCCTCTCCAGGGAGATGATCTGTGAAACTGGGAGAATGAGAAGCATTAAGAGAGGCACAAGTAGAGGCTGAGGAGCTGGCACCCAGGATAAAGCACCTGTCACCCAAGCATGAGTCCCTGAGTTGGATCCCTAGAACCCATGTAAAGCCAGACATAGTAGAGCAAATCTGAAATCCAAGTACTCCTATGGCATGATGGGAGGTAGAGACAGGAAAATCTCTGGAAGCTTGAGAGACAGCTAGCATGGCATAGTGGCAATAAGAGACATTATCTCATTTGCCATGGCACACATGCACCCGAATTCACACACATACAGAGATGTCTTTCTAGAAGAAGGACATAAGGACATCATAAGCTTCATTTATGAAGATCCAGATTCCCAAAGAGAATTTTTTTTGTTTGTTTTTAAATATCTAAAGTGCCTTCATTCATCGAACAAACTCTACCTAGTGGCCAGAAGATGAAGGTATACTGCAGAATATTTGGTTTGGCCTGATGATATACATTCTTGAATGAGACCATATTAAAAATTGGGATGGCTTACATGAAAACCTGATTTCCAGCTTCCAGACAACTGAAAGCAGATTTCACATGGCCTGGAGATAAATCTATAATTCACCCAGCCAGGCTTCTGGCTCCACCTGGCTGGACCTCTCTAAGCCTTGCTACTTCTCTCAGCAGTCCACAGTTTTTAGAGTCTGGGACTCCTGCAGGAGAATGCTGCCAGGGAACATTCACTGGCCATGAACCAGCAGATCAGTGAGCTTCCTCAGAGTGAGTCATACCCTGCTGTCTCTGTCCCTGGTGCACAAGCAGGATGATTGCTAACCAGAGGAGACCAATTTCTGCCTCTCGTGGGCTCTGTGTTCCTCATGGATACATTGTTTCCCTCATATGAATTGGGACACCCGTGCTCTTTCTGTTTCACTGAGGCTGTCACTCAGGGTCACTTCAATGGGGAGTACCAGAGAATNCCGTTCTAATGTTCTAATACCAACCAATGGGAAGACAGTCAGAATTCACAACACTGAATCAACCATATCCAAATAATATTAAAGCCAAGAGGACCTGTGGATTGATAAACCTTACTTGTGTGTGCTGGGAGCTGTTGTCTGAGTTTGCACATGACTGGCTGCCTGGCTTGAGGGATTTGCATTAGTAGATCCTGAGTAAAAATCCTATTAAAATGACATTCTCCTTGCTGTTAGCATCACTTTAGTGAGATGCCCTGGATTCTCAGAGGCATTTCCTAAGGCTGCCTGGTTAGACTTACAGGCGATTCATGCACCTTGGCAAAGGTCTTCTGGGGTATGAGTGTATAGAAGAAGGGTGGAAACGTGTGATGTCTCTGGGTCCTGAGTAACTGCTTCACTTATGGCCACCCCTGGAGATCTATGTGGGAAACACCATGTACATTGTACCCTGGCTTCTCTGCCACCGAGGAGCCAGTTGTTCAAATGTACCTATGTGGAGTTGGGTCCTGGCATGGCTGTGAAGACGGGGACAGGGGAGATTAGTCCCTGCCACTGGCCCCATGCACTGGTCTAGCCAGAATTACATTTGCTTGAATGAAATGTGGTGTATGTCATATCAGACTTNCCAAGTTTGCCCANCCACAACATCCATGGTCTTATATTAAATAAGGGATACTTTGATTATGGCCTGTTTGCCTGGGAGTGGCATGACACAAAACTCTACTTGGACTTAATTCCTGCCTGCTCCGCCATTCCTGAATTCTAACACTTGGGTCCCGTTCGCTGTCTGTCATCTTGGATGCCTGGCTCTGCACATGGAACTTTCCATTCCAGTGTTCCTTCAGGAAGTTCCGTAGGCTCTTGTTAACAGGTCCACATCAAACAGCCCTGCCTTCTGTCCCTACCGGGTGCCCTGCTTTCCGACCATGCACTGAATGCATGAGCCTTTCTGACCCACGATCATGGAAACTTCTAGATAGCAGAGGCTTCTAGTTCTGCACTGACCTTGGGGATGAAGCACAGAGTCTAACTCACAGAATAAGCTACTTAGGGCAGAAATTAAAAAGCCCCAGCAGGCAGGAGAACCATAAGAGGCTTTGAGAATTTTCAAGGTAGGCCAGGAGCTTGGTTGCATAAGNCATGTTAGACTTGTTTGAATTCTTTTTGGCAAAGGCTGGCTATAGACTCACTGGTGGTTAATCCAACTGGATCTTTGAAATAAGCTAACAGGATAACAAGATGAATACTGTTTAAGGACCAGAGAGGAAGAAAAAATGGTTCAGTGAAATGAATCAAATGTTCATCACCAGAAGTTTTTAAAGAGATCTCTGGGCTTTTCTTCTCCCCATCCCTCTTTCTTCCCCTCCACCCTGGCCTCACTGTGTTTCTCCCTCCACATCCCTTCACTGTTATGCAGACATTTTCTGGGCACCAATGAAATGCTCAGAGCTACACTGTCCACTGTAAAGCTGGGAATGAGTAACACACCACCTTACTCCTAGGAGCTCGGCACTAAGGGAACAGACAGGAGGGATAACTGTATGATGGCAAAAAGAGTCACAAGGAGTCGGATGAATGAGGGGACAGACGACCCTCCAGATATGCCAGGGTGGTTCCTGGTAGAGAAGCTTCATCAGGCCTGGATGTTCTGGGCATCAAGTAGTTACAAGCAAGAAACTTCTGGTAAGATTCCAACA
The DNA here is from genome assembly GCA_001675575.1 of Neotoma lepida. Classification (NCBI taxonomy): domain Eukaryota; kingdom Metazoa; phylum Chordata; class Mammalia; order Rodentia; family Cricetidae; genus Neotoma; species Neotoma lepida. The sequence continues at coordinate 18,037 of LZPO01098213.1, forward strand.
TCACAGGGAACTGAGCAAGCAGAAAGGTGGTTCTGTGGGCTGGCCTGCATACATCACTGGGTTGCCAGCATGTGTACTGTTGAGAGTTCCTGTGCCCACCTCACTACAGCCTCCTTCCTTCACCTGGCAACCATCCTCATGAGCTGGGGCATCTGATAGCGAGGAATATTCATTTCTTTAGTACAGATGTCCTGCAGATTGAATTCTGTCCTCCCCAAACTTGCAGTCTGAAATCCTAAACTTTGGTATATTTGGAGATATGGCCTGAGGCAGGCAACCAATATGAAATGAGGGAGTGAGAGTTGGGACTTCATATAACAGGGCTGGTTCCTCGAGAGGAGCAGATANGAGAGTGCCATNTTTCTCTCTGGTACTGGGGACAAAATGGGTGAAAGAGGTCCTCTGCATCCAGGAAAACAGCTCTCATTAGGACATGGATTGATAAACACTTTGATCTTGCATTTCCAGCCTTCTTGACCACGTGAAAGTAAATTCCTCTCCCTTAAGCCATGCGGACCAGGCTGCTTGGTGAAGGCAGCCTGAGCAGAGTTAGATGCACACAAAGACAGAATTTAAGCCAAGTTCATAGGGTTCCATGACAACTACATATATTTTGCATAATAGGCATAACTCTTATCTATGAATTAATCATTTTACATTTAAATCAGCATGTTCACTACAGGAGTAGCTTGAGAGAAAGGACAGGTGCTGGCCATGGATTTCTGTGAGCCCTGGGTAAGTCACTAGGCTGGAGTCTCCTGCCGGGAAATCCCCATGGAAAGCTTGTAGCAGAGCTGGGAATGGCCTCATATAGGCAGCCTGTCTGGGACAGAGCAGGNCAAAAACAAAAAAAGGAACATCCATGGGACCCAGGTAATTTGGAAAATGCTCNGTGACTCAGCCCCTCCTTAAATGCCTGGCTTTCAGAATTGCTACATTCACTTTATATTTATCTACACAACNAGGATTCCTTCTTTGTCTATTTTTAATTTCCAACCCTGCAACTTCATTTGCCTGTATCCTTGTTTCTCAATCCCATCTCAGAAAATGCCTCGGGGTATCTATAATTATCTCCACCAGTATGGCAATGTTCTTATTAAAGAACCCCTCACAATATGGAATTTATTTTAATTCACTTCAATTTGTATTATATATTTTAAAACATCCCATAAAAGCCATCTGGCATGTCAGGACATAGCTGGGAGGTTGCTGAGAAATCATATAAACAATGTCAAGATTTTACCATTCCTCCAAGCCCCAGAATTCCTAACACAAAGAAATGCAGATGAACACATATGCTGTCTTTTCAATCTCCCAGGATCCAGCAGGGTAACATTTTCTGAGATCAGGCCAGACAGTTGCCACTGGCCCCCCCACACTGTCCTTGTTTTTCTCACACTGCAGAGGTTCCATTAGAGGAAATTCCTGGGGCTGAGGAATCTGGGTCCCACAGAGCATACATGTGAGCATCTGTGAGAATGGAAAGGGCATCGATCACTCCCATCTCAGTATGAGGAAGTTCTCACTGAGGTCAGTCCCATCGGGAGCCAGGGGAGGGGGTTAGGAGAAGACAGGGAAGAGGCAGAGTTATAAGGAGACAGAAAACACAGGATTATGAAACACTCAGCCCCAGAAAGGGTGAGGTAGCAATACACAGAGTGGGTAGAGAAGGGAGAAAATAGGTCTGTGGGCCACAGCACACACAGCTTCAGGTAAAGTTGGAGTAGAAAGAAAACAAAACAAGAGCTTGAGGACTGAGGCACTGGGGATTATAAAATGGGCATCCTTAACTGACATCTCATCCCTGCCTCTTAGCATTCTCTCTTTCGCTGATTTAATACTGTTTTTAAAAAATAAAACCCCGCCCACCTTCACCTCTAGGAGAAGGCCATATCAGTCTTGCTTCCTCACTGTGAAGCGACCTCCCCCTGAAATGGGTATTCTTTGGCAGTCTCAGTGCTATACAGCCCTCTGGAACACACACTTCAAAGCTCTGGACTCATCTCAGACACATGGTTTGTCGTGGAGAATTGTGATGTACTAGGCCCTGTGATCAAGCCATAAAGCGCCAATGAGTCAGATTTTCCACTTCAGAAAAAAGCAGACACTGCTAACAATGCTCCATGTCATTGCTTCCTTCAAAGTCCTCAGGTCCCTGTTCTCAATCACCTGTCACGAAAAGCAAGTCATTCTGTTGCCCAAAGGAGGAAGGAGAACATCAAAGGTGAGACTTGAGGCTCGCTGACACAAAGACAGAGATCGTCAGCTGGGCCTAGGGTCAGTACAAACATCTTCCCCATGAGCTCAACAAAGAGTAAGCAGAGCAGGTGCAGGTGCACAGGTGCACAGGTCCTGTGTCATCTCAGCNGGCACATGTGGCCCTTTTCCCTCTTACTGACTTTCAGGGGCAGTTTCCGTCCTGACTTAAGATGCTGTGTGCCTTCCTGAACTGACTTTCCCAAAACCAAGAGACCTAGCAGACCTAGAGAGAGCCTACCCACTGCCACCACCCTGAGAGCAAACCGATGGTGCCTGCAGAGGAGAGAGGAGAAGGCGTGCCTGGAGAGCCTCACCTGGTCCAGCTTCCAGTGAAACTCTGCAGGACGGAAGGTATCTGCCTGGTCGAAGTCCTTCCTCAGGAGGAAGACGAGGCGGCAGTTGTGCACATACAGGGCATAGTGATGCCGGTTCATTTCTGAAAGGCAAAAATGGGGTCTGGGTATGAGAGAATATCTGTCTGTTTCTACCCAAAGAGTCTTCTGTTATGTTGCTAGGCACAGCTTAGAAGACAAAAGAATGGTCTCTCTTACTTTCTCATCTATAATTGGTTCTGATGAATTTTCCAGAACATATTTNGGGGAAGACTTTGAAATGGAATAACCCCTGGAGGGCCCATAGAAAAACTTCAGAGAAGCTATCTTGCCTTTAGACACTGGCCCAATCTCTACTCTTTGAGATCCCAGTGAATGGTGATCATGTTGGCAAGCTTGTGGTGTGTNCTTACAGAGGCTCTCTGTCAATCACATTAGTTTCTCTAGGCTCCTTCAGCATGGTTGGTTTCTCCNGGAGTTCTGGGATTTGTTTTATTTTGTCAGTCTTGACACAGTGACCACAGAACACATCTCTTTTGTCTCCCTAATCTATGCTAAGAGGGGCTGCCTTGCTTTTAGCTACTAGGAGGAGACAAATTGATTTTCCAGCATTAGACATAACTCTGTGGCTCTTCAAAGCAATGAATAATCCCCGCCTCCCCAGGCACAGCGATCAATCAATGGAACCTTTCCTTTCTCTGATATAAAGACTTCCTTACTGCTTAGGAAATCTTATGTCATGGTTTTAGCCATGACACTTAGAGCCACAAGACACTAACAATTGGCAGGAGAGGAGCTATTCTGTACCAACAGGGAAAAATCACATTTTACTTGGCTGTAGAACACNGAGAATTTATTAGGATGCACGTGCATNTGCACTCTAAGTAGGTAGTAAATGAGTACATGGGCCATGTATGNAGATGAACATAGCCTTACATTAAGACTTCGGTGGAGGGCTGGAGAGATTGCTCAGTGGTTAAGAGCACTGGCTGCTCATCTAGAGGACCTGGGTTCAATTCCCAGCACCCATATGGCAGCTCACAACTGACTGTAACTACAGTTCCAGGGGATCCATCACCCTCACACAGACATGAATGTAGACAAAACACAAATGTGCATAAAATAAAATCTTAAATAAAAGACTTNGGTGGAACTGTATCTTTGATGATATTAGGAGTCATCTAGCTTCTTGGTGTCTCGTTTCATTGNCTGAATTAGGGTAGTGATAGTGGACTAGCTTCCTGTACATCCTATATAAACCTTGCTATGAAGTCAATATTGGCTTCATTTCTAGAGATGAGCCTTGATTGGCTCTGTCTAAATAGGCTTCTGCCACTCCCCCAACACAGGAACTGGTTCAAGATGCCTGCCCAAGGTCAACAGAGAGGGTCATTCTCTTGGCCACATGGCCTCTGCTGAGAACTGGCAGGGAGGACTTGGTCCAGGCCAATGGTTAGTACTTTCCTAAGCATTTCTGTGATAGGTGCCAGCAGAATGTGAACCTGAGGGATGTTTTCTTGGGAGACATGCAGTATAAAAGAAAAGGTCTGTGGCAGCTGCAGCCTTATCTGCTAATCTGAAACTGGTACATGTGTAGACAGGGATCTCAGAAAATGCAGAGAAAAGGAACCTGGGCCTTGATCACACTTTACCTACAGGATGCTATGACGCCATCAAAGACCTGGGAGTTTTTAGATACAAGAAATCTACATTCTCTGCTTTGGTTTGGTTTTAAAGTTATCTGATATCATTTGATCTGGACTTCCCATCTCTGTAATGGATAGCATCTTAATTGCCACAGTGAGCAAATGTGTGTAAAGCATCTGCCTGGAACAGATGCTCACTGGCTGTCGGTTATTATAAAGGCCATTGATGTGCCCCGGGACTATAGCACCACAGACAGCCATGTCGGATGCTGTTTCTACCCAAGCATCAGCATTCTCTAGAACCCAACCCAAAAATGGCAGGAGGGAGGATGGGCAGTTGCTACATGTGCCCAGTTTTGGGGGGAACCACTCTTAACCTCTGGGTTGGCAAACCCCCTCTGGCTTGGTTATGGGTAGTCTCCTAAATGCTTCTTGCCCCTTCATGACTGTACAACTGATTTTCTGTGTTCCTGTTAAGAACTGTTAGGAAAAGGAGGGAAGAAAGATNTTCTGCCTTTGTTAGTTTTATTTGGAATCAACTAGAGTGAAGAGGTGGACCAGGAAGACCGGAAGACCAGACCTCCTCTGCTAGAGCATCTTTCAGCCTAGGCCCTCTCTCCTTCCCTCTGCCTCACTGTTGCAGACTCCTGGATCAACACACAGGCTAAGGACCATCTCCCAGTCAGTCAACAGGCAGAAGGGAGTGGGGAGGTTACCTCCTCTTCTTACAGTTGCAAGCCTTCTGAGCAGTTTTCTAGTCACTCAGGATCTGTGGGCACACCCTTGTGCTCCCACAGACTGGAGGGTCACTGTAGTCCTCTCTGCTGGGCTGACACTCTGCCAATGCTAGGTCANGCTGGCCCTTGTGCCTTAGAATTCCCAGCAGGAAATATCAAGCCCTGTGTATGGCCACTTATTCTTTGTTTCCAGCTGAACTCAAAGTGAGCAGGGCGACATCACCCCAGAAGGAAGAGATCTTAGCTACAGGGGCAGATGTGTGGGTATGAAGGTGTCCTCTTATACACATCTAGATGTGTATAAGAGACAGGGGCGACATCACCCCAGAAGGAAGAGATCTTAGCTACAGGGGCAGATGTGTGGGTATGAAGGTGTCATGGAGACAGGGCAGGAGCTGGGAAGAATTGTGAATGGTAACAGGCAGTAGCATCACTCACACAGGAAATGAGGAGACAAAAGCNAGCAAAGGCCCAAGCATCCCTTGTGGCAAAGGCACTACTATGTGTGCACCTAACATGGCTTCCCTTACTCTCAGACAATTAACCGCATTTCAAGCCTCTCCATGGCTGGGTGAAGGCCCCGTGACCAAGTTCTGGAAGGTGGAAGGTAAGGAGCAGAAGTGAAACACACAGCCTGCTGTCTTCATCAATAAACTCTCTATACTCAATATTGTTCTTTCTCTTTGATGGCTAAGTATAGCCAGACCAAACAATGCAAGGATTCTTGTCTCAGAATATCTGAGCCAAGCACANCTTTGCCTTGAATACCACTGCTGGACAAATGAATGGGGGTAACCATGGGAGGAGAGTGGTGGCCACTGAGAGCTTTATTAGCAGTAACGGTAATGGCAGCTTTTCTTCTCTCTCTTTCTTCCGCACAGCTAGCCTTTGCTGACTAATCAATTCTGCTATCCAACTATTTATAAATGACTTTGTAATGGACCAGCATTAGTCAATTTTGTTTAGTTTACTAAACAGAAAGCAATGTGATGCTCACGAAGGCCAATTTCATAATTTTCTCAATATTTATATTCATTGACTTAGTAATCCAACTTCCAGCCAGGAAACAATCACAAATGTGTGAAAGTTATGTTCTAGAATGCTCACTACAGCACTGTTTTTTATTTGCCTTTAGAAAGAGACATTCTAAGTAGCTGACAAAAGAAGCCATTAAATAAAGTATGATAAATCCACACAGCAGAGTTTTAAACTAGCATGCAATTTAGTTTTTAAAGACTGTTTTATCTGCCAGGCATGGTGGTGCATGCCTGCAATCCTCACACTTGGGAGGTAGAGACAAGAGGCTCAGAAATTCAAGGCCAGTGTGGACAGCGTGAGATTTTGTCACACACACCCCTCCAAAAAGAATACTTTATTACATGGAGATATGACCTGGGTATAGTTATATATGAAACAATAGTCCCATGTGTATTATAAAAATAAATTGAAATGGGAAGAACACTCAACTTATTCATAGAGATAGAAGTAACATTTTAATGAAATAGAATGCTATCAGATAATGTCTCTCCAAATGTTTGGATTTTAGTTGGTTTATATATTTTGATACTTTCCTGTGATTTCTCCATTTCTGCTGCAATATGTATCACCTTCCCACTGGAAAAACTTTCTGATATAAAATAAGAGTCCTAATCAGGCCTTGATTAAATCCTAATATTTTGTATTTATAGTACTTTCCCCTCAGGGAGCTAAGTTAGACTGAAACCTTTCCACCTTCTCTGAAACAACCTTTTTATAAACATGTGTTTATGATGCGTGTGTGTGTGTGTGTGTGTGTGTGTGTGTCAATGTCTGCATACATGTATGTGTACAAGAACACAATCTTGTACTTATGGAGGTCAGGAGACAATTTGAAGAAATTGTTTCTCTCCTTCCAAGATGTGTACTGCAGGCATCAAACTCAGATTGTTAGATTTGGAGGCCAGTGCCTTTACCCACTATACCATCTCTCCAGCCCTCTGTGCCAATCTTAAGCTAACTGTAAGGTGTGACTTCCTGCAAGGGCAGAGTTGAGGCACAGGCCTTGCAGGTCTGAGATGCTGAGCTGACTGCTGGTGAGCCACTGTAATGAGAAGGCATTATTGCAGATTACAACCATGGCTGCCTAGTAGAGTTCCCCTGAGGTGCTGACCTGTGGACCTAGGGTGGGGTCCTGGCACCCACACTTTATAAAGCTTTGCTGGTTTATTCTAACAAGAGCCTGTAGTGTTTCTGTTTTAAGAGTCTGGCTCTAGGATGTGCAATAAGAGCTCCTAGGCACACATACACTCTTCTAGACAGTTAGTGGTGTTGGCCTGGCCCATTGCCCTAACTCTCCTGTTTCACTTGCCCTTGTGTAGACAGAAACACTGTTTGGCTTCTCTGTTTCCCAGGAGTGATTGACACACATTCAAGAAAGAATCATATCTGTGGCTGCTAAGTCGTGATCAGCTGCCTCACATTTGTACCATCCTAAGCTGTGGCCTCAGGGTGACTTTGGCTGCAGAGCCATTATGTCCAGAGCAACCACCAGGTGTTGCTAGGACCACGCCACTAAGCCCAGCCCCAAGATCAGTGTCACCTCATGCAGGTCCATGACATCCTTCCTGCATGAAGGTCCCAGAGAAAAATCTATTGCTGGTGTTGACGCTTCCTACATAGATTGGTCTCCTGAGTAGTCAAAAGCCAGGCAATCCTGGCTTAAGTGTCTGTCTAGAAGAAAACACATCAGCATAGCATAGGGCTCAGCTGGGATGGAAAATGTGGAGGTCCTTGTAGTGGCATGAAATGGAATAACCCCCTAAAATGGTAATGATGGTGCCAGTGATACCACATAAACTAATGCTCTGCCTATGATTTAAATGGTTTCATATTTTATTTCATACTTATTTCCTCCACTTGGCATATGGGGAAACTGAGGCTTGTAGAGCTTAATAACCCCTTGAAGGTCACATTTAAACAGCTATCTAGTTGAGCTCTGGACCTGGGCTATCTGACAGCATGTGCTGAGCTGCCAGTTACCCTCTGTGCTGCCTTGCAGTTATAAATATTGATTTACTTGAGCATTTTAATAAAAGTTACATTTGAAAAAAGAGACAGGAATCGTAACTAAAGACAGAGTTGTAAATCTGGCAAAAGATCTCAAGATGTGTGAGTGTACATGCGCGTGTGTACATGGAGGCACAGTGACACACGCAAAGGATGTGGACTTAGTAGAAACTAAACTGACATTGCAGTTCTGGTGTTTATTGGCTGCATAACTAGTTGGGGCAAGATGCATAACCTCTCAGTGAATGTTTCCTTATCCTTAAGATGGCAAGCACAATAATGCATTCATAAAATTCCTTGTAAAGGTTCAGAAAAGGAGTAGCTGACATCAGCCATACATTCTAAGTACCCAGCACTGTTCTTAGCACTTTGTGTATAATTAAGCTACTTAATCAGTAATAGCTCATGAGGAAGATCATTCTATAACAAGATCACCCATCTGTAAGTGAAGGGGCATGGTCAGTCCTCAGTGCTACCTTGTGCAGGCCTGGCATGAAAGAGATGTGCAGCACCTGTTAGCTATCACTGTCCCCATTTCAAACTACTGCTTTAAATTGACAGGATCCTTTTATTCAAAGGAGGGTTTTTGAAAACATTTTTATGATATAGTAAATTTGGAGTTTCTTTGTTGCAGGAAGGATGAATGAAGCTCCTCTTACCCCCACCTCACCTATAGCAGCCCTAAGGTACTTCCATAAACATGGGAGTTCTGAGGAACTCAGTTTGAAGATCATTGATTCAAACTACAGAATTCACTCTGTTTGCATGTTTTCTTTCCAACCTTTCTTAACCCTACTTTACCTGGATCCTAGAAAACCGGCAACAGGAAAAGCAGAGAGCAGACTACATCCCCAAGCTCCCTACTGTGCTCCTATTTTAGCACAGCCTCCACAGTGACATCTGCCCAGCCGTTGGGGACAGAGCAGGCTGGAGACTCACCAGTTTTATCCGAGTTACAGAGGATGGTTTCCTTCTCAGCTCTCACACCGGGGCTGGGGCCGTGCTTCATCCACATAGTGATGGTGAACTGGTCTGTCAGGTTCTTGGGCACAATGCCATCAGGGATCTTGGCACCCTGCCTGCCGTCAAACTTGAAGATCATCTCACTGCTGTCCACCAGAAGTCCCGCAGTCCAGTTAGTGGCCGCACTCGGGGATGGCAAGAGATCAATGATGCCTGAGGACACTCCTGCAGGGGGAAGAGACAAAAGCACAATGGGTTTTTCCTGGGGGTGGGAGGTGTCCTTACCTTCTGACTTCTGTGTCAGAATGCAGTTAGTGTACTTAATGAGGTCTGTGCTTATTCCTGACCTAGGTGGCTCAGGAAAGAGCCCAATATCATCCCAGTCTCTGACTTGCTTCAGGTCTGCTTAGGCATACATTAGTAACTTGCAGAGGAAAGTGATACATATGTCCAGGCAGGTACAATCAGGTACAAGGAAAGGTGTGAGAGGAGCCTAAAGAGCTGGAGAACCATAGGGCTTGTATTAACTCGGTTTCCTGCAGACAGTCAGGGCTTCATTTGGGTGAATGGATTCATTCATGCACCCATCAATCAATTGACCTGTCAGTCATTTATTGAGCATTAACCCCATGCCCTGACCCTTGCTAACATCTGTCCACATGAAGGTGAATCAAATACTTATTGCCACAGAGATTCTAAGAGACAGCATAGTATGATCAAGGTTAAGACTGGGGAAGATTCTGTGTTCTCATCCAGAGAGAAGGCGGTACACCACTTTGTACACACTAACAATTTTCTTCAACCACTTGCTGAAGCCAAATGGCACAGTGCTTGAGAANAGGGGCTCTGAGGTCTGCAGCACTTGAGCACTTGAATTTGACACCTGGCAGCTTGACTTGGCAGCTTTGTGACTGGGAACATGTCCCTTAATCTCTCTGAATGTATTCCCTTCCTCAGCGTATGTGGGGACTGAAGAGAATTATGCATTCAAGCTTGCAGCTATATGCTTACCACATGATGAGTGCTCACTCAGTGTGAGCTACAATTTTATCATCACTGTTACTGTGATTGCTGCCAGGCCAGAGCAGGAGGGTTTATCCCAAACCAGCAAGACTATACAGGAGCCACCAAGGGCAGCTTTGTGGAAGGCTTGGGAGAGGGAACAGCTGGCTGTTCTCCTGGGAAGACCCTGGGGCCCCCATTCATTCTACAGAGCAACAGCCTCTGTTCCACAGAAACAGGGCTCAGCTGCTCAGGTAAGATGGGGGAAGGGCTGGGATCTTCCTACTAGGTTCCAGAAAGAAGAATTGGGGAATGCCAGCTTTGCCAGGGCTGTGCATGGGGCCACCTCCTGGCAGGGCACTCAGCAGTCATTGCGAATGTTGTCTTGGTGGTATGAAGGAGAGAGCAGCTGCCTCCCGCTGTACATGCTGATGGATGGTGGGAAGTGTGCACTATCTGATGTTTGATGGGTCAGTGGCCTTTTGACTTCTGCAGAGCAGAAGGTCATCTCATCCAGGGTTTGGGGCTCAGGGTCAGCTGTCATGAAAAGTCTCCTAAGTGGAAACTCCTCAGGAAGGTGCCACATTGGAAACCAATATAGTTCCTCATAATATACATTCTAGCCAGACTTCCCTTTGGCTTTGGAATGGATCATCAGGCACAGATTCATTGGCTTGGAGTGGAAGACTATACCACATGGGAAAATATGATTCCTTTGAGCACAGGAGCTTTGCTAGTACTGCAGTAAGTTCATTCTGAAAGGGCCTCTAGGAAGGCCATCCTTGAGAAGGTGGGGGATGTAGGCCTTGCATTCATGATTCTCTGTGGGAGGTATGGGCAGAACTGATGGCGTGATTCACACAGCCATTTTCTAGGGACATTGCCTATTACTGCACTTGACACATAGTAGGTACTCAGTCCCTAGTTACAACTGCCTTTTCCAGTGCCCCCGAAGATGCTCTGGTAGAGGCCACATAAAAGTCAAGCACAGTGGTGTGTGTCTGTAAGCCCAGAACTAGGAGTGAGTGAGCAGAGACAGACAAACCCTGGAGGCTCACTGACTAGACCCAGCTTAGTCAAACCAATGAGCTTCAAGGTCAGTGAGAGACCCTGACTTAAAAATTAAGGAGGAGAGTGATAGAGGAGAGATACTTAATGCTTACTTTTGGCTTACACACACACACACACACACACACACACACACACACACACACACACATACATCTATGTGCTCATGTATGCACGTCTACACTAATAAGTACATATGCCACAATACATACAACATAACATACATTCAATATAACATATACATGGCAGAAAAAAGGAATAAAAAAGGAACGAAGGAAAGGAAGGAAGGCTGGCAGGCAGGCTCTGGCAAGTCACTCAGTGCTCAGGTGACCATCGTGCCTCTTGTCTATGCCTCACAGCTCTTAGCATACCTACTTATTCTCACCTCACAAAGTTCCACCTGGCATATACTACTTATCTGAAAAGCAAGCTCACATTATTGTTTTTGCCTTCCTCGGGCGGCACTCTCCATATATATTGGTGAAAAGGACATCAGTCAAGGTGGTAGCAGGGAGAGATTCGTGGGTGGATTGGGAATAAGAGATTCGAGGCATATTGAAAAGTTCATTTTCCCATCAGCCACAGAATCATAGCACAGCAGCCTCTTCCACAGATAACGGCATTAGCTCTGACCCTGGGATTTGTGTAGCAGGAAGACAACCAGTGACTCAGGCACATATTATTCGTTCTTGAAACCCGAGGTGGCTGAAGAGATGCAGGCTGATCATTTAGAACCCCAGGAAGGTCAATAGGGCTCATCCAAGAACAGAGCAGAGGTACATGTACGGTGTCTTGTGGGGGGTGCTCTGCCACCAATGGAGCAACCAGGGTGGCACACAGAGGACCCAGGGTGAGGTTTGGCAGGGCTGGGAACTGCCATATGAGGATCCCTCTATCAGTTAAGAATTTTTCTGTACCTGTAGAATTCACACAGCACTTAATAATTTAGACTGGTGAAGGAATTGAGTGAAAACTGTCCCCAAAAGAGATTTGGAGAGAAGGACTAGTGTGACATGATAGGAGAGGCATAGAAAGTGTTAGGGAAGCAAACTGGTCAAGGAGTAACCTAACCCAAAACAGGGATGCTCTATAGACAGAGCTGGAATCCATAGAACATTATCTTTTTTATATTTTTACTTTATTATATCCCAAGAAACTTTCCATGGGACACTGAGTGGATGACAGACCAGAATTAGTGAACTACCTACCACACCTATTCTTTTGTTATATGTCTGTATGGCGAATACCACTAAGATTCTGGTTGATAGGTAAGAGGCCCCAGGTTGAGAGAGCTCAGACTTATAACCAGCTATTGAGAACACCCATCATCAGGGCTTTCTAGCTCCAGGGCCTAGGCTCCTTCCTGAACCTCCTCACTGAACTGGAGAAAAATGCTATAACTTTTTGTGAATTTAGCAAATGTGGAAACTGAAGCCCAGGGAGGAAATAACTAGACCAGGGTTGCACCACCACATGACTAGCTAGAAACAGGTGCAGTTGTGACATGCAGATGATATGTGTCTGACACATACTAGTATCCAATGACCAGGCAGCTGAGCTGACCACCCCAGTGCCATGAGATGCCCATTCTCTATACAGGTGTCTGCTCCCAGAGGTGCACACTCAGGCCACCCAAGCAGAGCTCCAGTGTCTTCCTGGGGGTGGGAGGGATGGCAGTCTCTCTTCCCTGTGTGCAGATGTTGCCTGCTGGAGAACATTTAACCAGATGGTGCAGACTTGCATGGACTTAACAGATTGAATGTAGTTCTTTCTATACTTAAACTGAGGAAGATTCATTTCCACCCAAAGTTCTTTCACGTCTTCTCAAAAGATCCCATAGGAAAGCTGTGAGAAAACAAGACATGTCATTTG
>LZPO01098214.1:2430-30925 GCA_001675575.1 Neotoma lepida
TCCCACTCCTTTACACTCTCAACCTCCATCCCTTGCCCGCTATTTCCTCCTCCTCACTCCTAGTCAGCCCATGTAGTTCTCATCCATTTCTCTCAGGCTTTCTATTACAACCCAAAATGGAAGTGGTAAAAGAAGAGGTCAACTGAGTGCAATGATCGGTTAAAATGGGAATTTATGTGCTCAGTCCACATTCCTAGAAGTTATTAGGTAAGGAGTTAGGGGTCTATAAAGTTTGTAAGGCAGTAAGAAAGGAGGGTCTCATCTTAAATTGCACAAGAAATAAAGCTATTCACTTGTCCTAGGAAATAGGTGTTGTTTCATTTGGCCTTGGATGCTTGACAGGTATTTTAGATAAATACACTGTTAGGAGTTCTTGGAAGCACACATAGCACACAAGAAAATCATTGTAGGAACCAGCCAAAATATATACAAAAGCTAAAGTATCACCAAGACTTCTTAAGCCATCGCTTGACCTTTGGAAAAGTCTTTGACTTTTCCAAGTAGTAGTTTTTGTGATAGTAGCTGAATTTCATTACATTTTCTTGTGGCTAACAGCACACCATGACCACAGCATCTCTTATAAAGGGAAACATTTAACAGAACTGGCTACTTACAGTGTCAGAGATTTAGTCCATTATCATCATGGTGGGGAGCATGGTGGCATGCAGGCAGACATGTTGCTGAAGAAAGAGCTGCTACTTGTTAATATGCTGGCACAGGAAGTAGACTGTCTCACTGGATATGGCTTGAGCATATATTAGACCTCAAAGCCCGCCTCCACAGTGACACACTTCCTTCAACAAGACCACACCTATTCCAACAAAGCCACACCTCCTAATAGTGCCACTCCCTTTGGGGACCATTTTTTTCCAAACCACCACCATTTCAAAATGAATGAATGATTGTTTTTCCTATCTCTTTGTTGCTAAACATATTTCACATTACTCTCTGAATTTAATGACATTTGTTATTGAAAACTGAGATTTTTGAAAAGAGAGAACTTAAAGAAACTCTCTCCATTGAGCTAATCTATTTCATTTTTTCAGCAATGAAAACTGAGAACATCAAAAATCATTTACTCTCAACTATATATTCCCTTTTTACAGCAGAACCTTTCTTTGCCATGCACTTCATCAGACTGTAACTTCTCAGTCCATAACTAGAATCTCCTCTTTGTAAAGCACATGCCTCAAGAAGTGAAAACTCACAGGCAACTGTGAGCACCCTCTCAAATCGACTTGCCTTTCACAAAGCAAGAGAACTGTACAGAGCTGGTTTCCTCAAGGAGAACTATGTATTTACTTAGTTTTCTTATAGTGCCAGAAATATAGTTGGTTTGGTACAGAGAATACTTTTATGAAACTTTGGCCAAAAGCAAGAATCACATATGTGAGATTTTCTTTTTAATTAGCAAGAAATGCTCATAGCACAGTTGTCTAACTCATGTGATATGAGTCAAATCCATTCTTGACCTAGGTGGGAGTCTGTGATGATATATGGACATTTGGACCATCTATGACTGTTTTTATCTACCTACTAAGCTTATGGTACTTGCTTTGTCTTCAAAATAATCCATTATCACCACAACTTACCTGCTCTACTATCAACCCTATGTAGAATCTACTGCCACCATATGTCCTTCTTCCTGAACCTCTTCTCTCCCTCCCAGGCCACTCTTTCATCTTCACTTATTTAGTCATTTACTGTATGAATCAGTGAGATTAAGTATTGACCTAATTGATCCCAGGAATAAATGAGGCTAATAAAGATTTAAAACTAGTTCAAAGAGTAACAGAGGCAAGAGTTGACTAGAGAGCATCTGCACTAATGAGCACTCTTTCTGTGCTCCCAGTGATCTGTGTATGCACACCCATCTGACACTACATATGCTGCATTAAATGTCATTATCTGCTCCACTTCATAATTAAATCTAGAGAATTAACTGTTTCAGTCACTGATTTAGCTGGCTGAATATCTACCACACATTGGATATTTATTCATTCTTCATCCTGATGGGTACTATTCAATAACAGGTGCCATATACTGGGGTTGAAAATAAAATACAATAGGGAGAAAACCAGGAAAAGGCTTTAGTCCTTAGGCATTTACACTTTTGTGGTGAAAGAGACTCCCCCCAAAAATGTACACTTATCTGTAGTTCCTCAAAGAATGAGAAGCATACAGACACAAGCAAATTGGTGAGTGTGAAGATGAGAGTAGATGAGAATTTTTTTTCTGAGCTCTTGTATGTTTTACACTAAAATGAGGAAAATCATCTGAGATGAAAATAGAGGAGGAAGTGTGGAAACTTGAGACTAGAGAATGTGAGAAATAGCTAGAAGGGTTTGTGTATTTTTAACTATAGATTAATGGCCATAGAGTGAGAGCAGTCACTCTGGTCTGTTTTCATCTAGACACATTCAGTACTTGCAGCTCAAAGGCAGATTCAATCAGGCAGTGGAGCCACTGTGTTCTTCACTGACATTATCTCATTCTACTTTCATAGCTTGGTAGATTATCTTCACGCTATGTTATCTAGATAAAGGCTGAACATAGAATTTCTTGCCTCCCAAAGCCCATGCAGATGGAAAGCATTGAACCCAAAATGACCACTCAAATCTCAAGTCATTAGCTTTGACACAAGGTCCCTGTCAGGTGGGACCTACATTCTCATCTATAGGAGAACTTATGAATTTTGCAATGAACCAGTTTCAGAAATGAAGTATGTGAGTAACAGGGGGAGAATACTCAGATAACATTCAATTCCTATCTTTCTGGTTAATGGGAGAGTTAATATGAGCCAATGAAGTTAAAGGCGCCAAAAGAGATATGAGCTTATTAGTAAAAATATATCAGTGAGCTCACTAAGGAGGCATGGACCAGACCAGTTACAATTATGTTCCACTAAGGAAATCAGGGGACTTTCACACACTGAAACACAACATCCAAAGGAAAACAGAGAAGGCTGTGCATGGGGGTCTCACAAACCATAAAGCACTTGTGGAGAAAGGGGGTTAGTCACCTTAGAGAAATAGCCCAGCAGCTGTCTTTATGACATCTCTAGGACTTCTGTATTCTCAGTGATTCTAAATATACAACTGGAGTTTTAAAAGAACAGTGGCAGTGCTAGAGAGATGCCTTAGCAGTTAAGTGTGCTTCCTGCTCTTCCAGAGAACCTAAGTTCAGTCCCCAGCTCCCCAGATGGATAGTTCACAACTGTAACTCCAGCTCAAGGGAATCAGTCACCGGTTTCTTGCCTCTATGGGAAGCCATACATGTGGCACACACCCACACCCACACCCACACACACACACACACAAAACACAGCATACAGTGCAACATAGTGCATACATCATGGAGTTGTTGTAAGGGTTTCATGATTAATCAATGTCTAGTGCTTAGAAGAGTCCCTGGAATTCTGAGTGTTCCTTTTGCATTGAAACAGCCTCCACATGCCACCTCACTGCTTTCTGTGTGGCATTCCCCAGGTAGGTAGACATTCTCGGCAAAGGCCTATGGACATAGGATATTCCAGTGTCATAAAAATGAAAATGTGTTTCTCTTCTAAGAAGCTTAAACTTGTTTAGAAGCCTCATCTATATATCCACATACAATTCACTCTAGACTTTAGAGTTGGGCTGGAGAGATGGCTCAGTGCTTAGAAGGTCTGGCTGCTCTTCCAGAGAACCAGGGTTTGATTCTCATAACTGACATGGTGGCTCGCAGCCATCTGTAATTCCAGTTCTAGGGGATCCATGCCCTCAATTGGCCTCTGCAGGCACTGCACACACATGGTACACTTACATGGAGATAAAACATCTGTACACATAAAAAAATAAATCTTTAAAATAAAATAATTAGATATGAGTCAAAGTGAAGTAAGGAAAGATTTAAGTTATAGAGCACAATTTGTTCTGTAAGACCTACTTTGTGCTCTCCCTAGCATGCCTATTGGGGGAGAGAGGGGGACAAGCATTATTAGTGGGGAAACAAAAACAAATAGTGTAGTCTCCATTGTTTGTGAGGTTCTTGCTATCTAGTGGGAGAGGCAGAGATAAGGCGATGTGTCTGAACTAGTTCCCCCTCCACTCCCAGCAGCTGTTTATCACTGTGACAAGCTTCACAGGCACTTGACACAATAATTTTACTATTATATATTTGTGTTTGTTTCTTTACCTATCTACCCAAATTTCCAAGCAGGGAACTCAATCATAATATCTATATTTATTCATGAATGTAATCTTTTTCAACAAATAAATGTTGAAGAAGATTTCAACATGAAGAGATAAGCACTGTGGTGTGTATCAAGGCTGAGCCAAGAAGAGAGACACCTCACCCTTGCTCAGCAACCCCAGCACATTTCCAGAAGCAGGCCATTTCAGAGGCTATTGCCACATTATAACCCATAACTGTGAAACTACCAGTCTCCCTCCCTATATGAGGGAATAGTCTTAGCTGGAAAGATCCAGAAGTGAATGCCAAGAAGAGCAGCCCTCAATCAATGGAGAGTAGTGTGGTGTCCTCAGAGTATTCGCTCCATATCCAGGACACTGAAAATGTGTGCTGTAGTGTCTCATAAGGTCCCACGCTAGTGAATACTGTTGCCAGCAGCAGTGAGCCATAATCCAACAGTTCTTCCGGAGGTTTCCTTCCCTCTTCTTGTTTCCAGGGTTTCCAGCACACAAACTTCTTGTCTTCAAATCCTCATCTCATCTGAACAGTAATGAAGGACAAGTGACTAGAATCTTAAAAGCCATGTAGAGTTCACCAGACAAGAGATAAAGTACTGCAACTTCTATCCAGTGAAGAAAGGAGACTCAAAGCCCTGTTTCTTTCCTCTGGCTTCTCTCCTCTATTACGGATCAGAATTGGGTTTTAGTGGAGCCCTTAGAAGTTATTCATAATAAAATACTAAAAAATAACAAAATGGCATTTATATAACTATATTTAATTATTATAAAAGGAAATATAATTAATGGACTATGAAGANATTAAGAGTAAAAATTGAACTGATGCTGTGTACATTAGATAAGCCATTTCAGAGCCAAAAGCCCAGCATGGTGCAGATAGACAGGAGGTCCTAAATTTTTGAAATAACACTTTGAAAACCAGCTTTCTATGCTCATGAATCTTTAACTAAAGACCTTCTTTGTGTCTTTTCCTTTCCGAAATATAGCTCAGTGCCCAGGAATGTGATGTTTAGCCCTCAGTAGGAACCCTTACACAAACAGTTCCTTGAAATCTGGAATGTAGCCCGATCATAAATTTTATGATGTGTGAAGCGCATGTTTGAGGAAGTATTCATTAGTAAGGCCATAAGTTAAATGAGGAAGGGTGGCCATACCTTACATATTCCATCATTTCCATTCTGCTTATATATCCAGACCCAAGTGTGAAGCTTAAATTTGTTCTTAATATTTTCTCCTGACAAATTTTTTACTCTAGTCAAATGTATTTTCTTTTTCATCCCCTGATAGTTGTCTTTTGCAGTTGGAGGAAAATGGGAACATGTTTTGAAATCACTCTCTGGATGTTGATGTTTAATATTCTGTACGGACATCACAGAATGCTTTGTAAGGCAGGTTTAGTGAAAGACAGTATTAATTCTCACTGATAATTAGAGTAATTTATATTCAAAATCATAGGTCAGATTTGACAACCAGCTATTCATAGTACCATTTTTGCAAGTCACATTTTAAATAGTGAAGTGTGTTAGTGGTTAATATTCTGTTAACTCATCTGCAATGGCCTTTAGCCTTTGGTGTCTGGTTTGAGGAAGGCATTGTACGTACTCCAAAATGAGAGATCTGGTTTTAACATTTTAAACTCTGTGGACCTTAAAAGATAGATGGAGCATTTGCCTATGCTATAAGAACTCTGGGCTCAATCTCAGCACAACAGAAAATGAAGAAAAACAGTCATCACACTATGATAATAAAAACTTGAAATTAAAAATTGTTTGTAGTTTGGACTGTGTTGGGTGTTGTGCTGACAGTGAATTTTTACTGAAGTTTCTATGTGAATATAGTTAATTTTGCACATATCAAGAATAATACAAGAATCTACAGCTTTCTATATTATTAAACAACAGTGTAGTATACACATTTATAATGGGAAAATGACTCATATAAACACAAATTTTCATTAAAACATCCTTTAAATATATATAGTTAGTATGTATCCTAAATAAATCCTTCTTGGGTGCAATTTATAACTTTGAAAATTTTTAAGTATTTATTTATTGAGATTATAATATAATTACATCATTTTCTCTTTCCTTTTCCTCCCTCCAAACACTTCCATATACACTTCCTGGCTCTCTTTCAAATTCGTAGCCTTTTTTATTAATTGTTGTTATATACATATATGTATGTGCATAGATATATATATACATAATTCCTAAATACATACACCCACATATATATATATATATGTATATATATAATTCCTAAATGTAACCTGCTCAGTCTGTATAATGTTACTTGTATGTATGTTTTCAGGACTGACCACTTGATATTGAATAACAAATTGATGTGCTTTTCCCGGGGAAGTTTGTTCCTCCTGCTCTCAGGATCTCTTAGATGTCTGAAGTTCTAAGGCCTCATGGTCTTTCTCCCCCTCCACTTTAGCATGTNTGCTGTTATTGTCCTTGTTTAGCTCTTATTGGTGAAATGTTATATAGCTTCTGACATTACTAGGAGACACAATCTTATAGCAAACTCCATTATCCTCTGGCTCTTACTGTCTTTCTAACCCCCTTTCTGCAATGATCCCTGAGCCTTAGGTGTGGGAGATGCTTTATAGGTGAACCACAACAACAACCAGCATGACATAATCACCCTAAGAGTGCAGTAGTGGCATGCATACCTTGGCAGTAACCAACAGCTCTCCAATTGGATTTATGACCCATTCAACAAGAGGGAAATCATGCCAGGTACTAAAACGTAGCCAATTCACTAGGGCTAGTGAAGTCATGGATCTTGGTGGAGAACCAACAACTGCTACTTTACTAAACCAGCATAATCCCAAAGTACATTCTGAATATTTGTTCTCTACCCACAAATAAATGTCAACCCCTTCCCATCAAAGGAACTTCTATTTGCAGCATACATAGACCATCGTAAATAAACAACCATCGATCAAAATGTAGTTGTGAAAATGATTTTAATTTCAGTTTTATTTCCTTTTCACATAATAACTGAAATTTCTGAGCATGATATTAACCTTTACTAAAGTAAAAAAGGCCTGAATACATTGGCAGGAGTTATAGAAGGGAAATTATTTTTAAATATGAAAAAGTTTTGTTGATTTCATCCAAAGTGAAAAGTGATGTTATATTTTGTGCAGTTGAGCCCTTTTCCTAAAGTTTTCTCTGTGTTTAAAAGCCTGACTAGTTGCCAAGGTTTACCTTTAAACACCCATGCCTAAACAAGTTCAAACAAAGTAATTCCTCAGTATAACTTACCCTGATTTCCTTTGGATTTCCTTCAAAAAAAAACCAGGATAATCTATGGACATTCCAATAAACAACATAAAAACATGCTCATGAGGTCTCAACCTTAAAAAACTATAGGCAACTAAGAAAGCTGGAAGTAGGAGAGATGGTCTTCTGTGGTGATACTCGTTTGTATGCTAGGATACAATGTAATAAATGTAATAAAGCTTGCCTGAAGATCAGAGGACAGAGCTAGCCACAGAATTATCCATAGAAGTCAGGCAGTGGTGGCACACACCTTTAATCCTAGCACTTGGGAGGCAGAGGCAGAGATCTGTCTGGATTTCTGTGAGTTCAAGACCACACTGGGCTACATGAGATTAACCCAGTCTGAAAGGGAAACAGAGCCAAGCAGTGATGGCACACACCTTTAATTCCAGCACTTGGGATCACACACCTTTAATCCCAGCCCTAGAAAGGTTGAGACAGGAAGTGATATAACTGGGCAGAGAAAGGTGGGAGGAGACAGGAACTCTGGCTTCATTCAGGCTGTGGAGTTGGTGGTGGATGTGGCTTGCTCTGCTTCTCTGATCTTTCAGCTTTCACGCTGGGAAACACCATGTATGGTAAAAGATCATTAAGATTCATAGAAAGCATCAGACAGGGATGAGATAAGGTCCTTTGCAGTATCTTGAACACATTTCAACGATAGCTTCAACCATACTGTGTTATAATCACCAATGGTCAAGTTTTCCATAGACTCTGAGATCTTTGGAAGTGTCTTGTGACATCCTAAAATACATTTTAGGGTTGGGAAAAGAAATAAGCTACTCAGTAGCGAATACACTCAAGAAATACCATAATGTCTCTTGTTCACAGAACCTCTCCTCTCTCCCATCCTTTGAACTCCTGGAGCTCTGCCTGGCGCCCGGCCGTGAATCTCCGCATCTGCTTCCATCTGTCTCTGGATGAGGGCCCATGGGGGCTTCTCAGCCATGGGTCCATAGTTCATGCGTCTCCACTAGTTTGGCTGGCCATCTCTGCACACCCTCCCATCATGATCTAGTAGCCCCTTGCTCATAGAGGGGAGAGGTTCTATGAACAAGACATTGAGATCATGAAGCCAGCCAAGCTGGTGGAAATGCATGAACTGTGGACAAAAAACGGTGGAGCCCCTCATGGTGCTGAACTGGGCCCTCTGGAAGCTTGAGACAGTTGTTTGGCTTGAAGTGTCTGAGGGCCCCCAGGCGGTGGGATCGGGATCCATCCCTGGTGCAGGGCCTGACTTTTTGGAGCCCAGTGCCTGTGGTGGGACACCTGAGGCAGTCTTGGCACAGGGAGGAGGGTCTTGTCCTGCCTTGGCTGAGAGTGCCAGACTCTGGGGACTCACCAAGGGAGACCTTGTATTGGAGGAGGAGGGAGTAGGGGTGGGTTGAGGGGGGGAGCTGGCGGGGCGGGAGGAGGGAAGTAGGGAGGAGAGGAGGATCTGAGGTTGGTATGTAAAAGGAGTGGAAGATCTTTTTAATAATAAAAAAAGGAAAGAAAGAACGAAAGAAAGAAAGAAATACCATAATGATCCTAAACTGAGTCTGATTGCTTAGGCCTGTACCCAAGCTACTCCAGAGGCTGAGGCTGGAGAACAACAGGTTCTGTAGAATGATACCCCACCTCAAAAATAAATATAAATAAATAGATAGATAGATAGATAGATAGATAGATAGATAGATAGATAGATAGATTAGATAGACAGATAGACAGACAAATAGATGAGAGAAGGAGAAGGACCATGAAAACATTTTAGTGGTAGAGTGCTTGTCAAATGTTTCTGTTTGTTTGTTTGTTGTTTTAAGACAGGGTCTTTCTATGTGTAGTCACATAGTGTGGCTCACTATGTAGACCAGGCTAGCCTTGCACTCACACAGTGTACCTGTGTCTGCTTCCCTCCTGAGAACTGGAATCAAAGGCATATGCCACCACAACCTACTAATACTAAATAGTACTAACATAGCCCAATAGAATTAATACAGCCACTAGGAACATCCAATTCATAGTTTTAATTTAGTTCTTAGAAAATCTGGCTCAGTATATAAAGTTTTATACTTAATAACCCAAAAATGTGGGCACTATATGACTTATTCTTGCAAATACTCTCCTGTAACTGTTGGAGGAGCGGCAAGTGGCTCTCTGCATCTATGTATGTCTTCTCACAGCTAGAGCTACAAGCTTATAAAAAGTTTTGTATCACAATAGAAATAGTCGTGTTGACCTCAAAGAGGAAATGACTGCCAGGCCAGAACTACTGTAAGAAACAACCACTGACCCATTCTTCATTCTTAAGCTAGAGGCTGTGGAGATGGCTTCCGTATATAACACGTTCCCTAGTTAGAGGAAATAGCATCACTCTTGATNATGAGAGTTCATACCCTTTTACTTGTTAGGAAGGATTTCTGTGCTGAGGCTGTTTCCTTCCCAGTAAATGAAGAGCATGAATGGGTCAGTGAACATTCCCTCTGAGTTCTACTTCCTTTAGGAAATTGTGGTTTGCAAGCCTATAATTTTTTATGTCTGTTTTCCTTTCTGTTTTCTCAAGCAAACATATTTACGAGCATTTCATCATCATGAATAAGAGAACAAAGAACGGCATCTGGCCTTATCTCCTCTTGCACTGCCACCCATGGCTCTGTGCATCCCAGGAACACACTTTCATGGTGCCGACCCCAAACAACAGCTTGATCACAAGACAGCTTCCTAGTAGAAGAAATAAAAGAACAAAGAATCTGTACTTACCTTCCTGCCAGAATAGTCATAACATTGTTCTAGTACAGAAACCCAACTTTATCACTACTCGGAACCAGACGATGTAACCTTCCTGCTATGCACACAGTATCTCATAGTTGTTTCTAAGTGGTGCCTGGGTCAAGAAGTCTTAAGGACACAGATATCAAGAGCCATCCTGTCATCATCTAATCAACATTCTTTGAATAGATGGGGCATACTGAATACCAGTTGTAGGCCAGACACATTGTAAGCAGGAGGCATATAATAGGTACAACCCCAAAGAGGAAGGACCTGGCAACCAGAATTCCTGGTATGACCAACATTTAGTAAACCCCATGATAAATCAAAGATCAACTCCAATGAACTGTGTTTTCCTTTAAAGTTAGTGTCTTTTTTAAAAACAAGATAATACAGAATTTTTTTTTTATTTTCTTAATGGACAGAATGTGAGTACTGGGGCTCAGAGCTCCAGATGCCTACTCTGAACTTTGAAGATGTGTTAAAAGATGATGAGCATGCATACAAATGGCTCTCCAGTCTCAAGAAAGTAGGCATTGTGAGACTCACCGGAGCAGCCGACAAACACGGAGAGATCACCAAACTTGGAAAAAGAATTGGCTTCTTGTACCTCACGTTCTATGGGTGAGTCTTCAGTTGGTTGGGATTCTGTCATCACAAATACAGTTGGATCTATTCCCACGAGGGGTAGGCTTTGCATGTAAGATAAATNCAATTATTCTTATGCTTATATTGTAGAGAGCATTAGAAGTGAATGAGACCTTCACAAGCCAAAGTTTACACACTAGTAGCACAGTCTTACTCCGAAGTGTTTGGTTTGGCCCATAAGATGTTGAAGGAAAATAGAATGAGTTGTCAACACTTTAAAACTAGGAGGCCTGAAATTTATGTAGACTTATCTTTTCTTGAAAAAAAAAAAAAGATCTAGCAACACTCGCCTAAGGCTAGCATGCCAACAATCTACTGATCATAAACAGGCTGCACCTTGCATCATTTGCTGAAGACTCCCTCTGCAGACTTGCAATGCTGTGATATCATAGGATTATGTTGTCCCTAGTGGAGAGTAAGATGCATCTACCCTCAATCACTTTAGTGAGTTTATCATAGCAAAAGACTGTGTCATGTTTGGACATAGACAACCTATTTCTGACCCTTAGCATATGGATTTACTTATAGTATTAGTAGATTTACTGTATATAAATGTATATAGTCTTTTCATCTGAAAGAACTTACACTGCTGTAGAGAATGCCATAATCATAGACCAATGAATGGGAAGAAAATATTTGAAATTATTAAGAGCCTCAAGTATATTTTTTTCTTTAATCCTTTAAAGTTTCTGAAATAGAGATTATTCTCCAGTTTGTGGACAGGCAATATGAAGCTCAAAGAATTAATTGTAATCCAAATTCATGAGTAACAATGAGGCAAAGTATAAATCTAGGCTTGCCTCTACTTCACTGTTAATAACACAAAGAAATACATGAGAAAGTGCTGAGACTGAACTAAACAGAACACCTTGAAATAAATCTCTTGCAAGTCATTTTACTTAGCTTTCATTTACAAATGACAAACACTGGGGTCTATTCCAATGCACTTCACAATTTCATAACAGTGACCAGTTTGGGTGCTCTTTTCAGAGGTTCCTAGCTCCACCCAAACCACTCACACATCTAACTGGGGGCCAGAATTTTAATCCTGATTTATTGCCTGACATTTATTTTGTTTTGTTTCTACAGGTCCTATAAAGGGTCTTAATAACTTGGCCACTGATCTAATATTGTGAATGTTTTTAGAATAAATAGTAAAGGTCCGTTGTCAAAACAAATCAGACCTGCTACACCTCTGGATTCCATTTTTCCAAGGCCTTCCTGTCCAGCCAGAGTACTGTATCCTAATCCCACCACACCTTCCCTGGCAGATCAAATCTGCCCAAGATCTCTCACACTGCACATATGCCAAGATATGCCTTGTTTGCCACCTCACAACTGTCCCCGCAGATTTTCCTCCACACTTTCTGCAACGTTTAATTCTCTAAGCTCAATAATTAGCTCAGGGTATTGTTGTCATGCTGCTTTTGTTTTGCTTGTCTATTCTGGACTTGGTTATTACTGTTGGTGTTAAGAGAATGGGATAAATTGAGTGTTTTCTTTGAAGTTATCCTTCTTTTCTGTTCCCCTTCTCCTCGGTAATGTGGGAAAGAGATATTGAAGTTTGGGTAACATGAGATTTAAAAGAAAATATTCAGGGACTTTGATTAGCATTCTAAAGGGCACCTATAATAGTATATCTCAGCCTGGGCAACATGTTGGGGTAGGTCATTTTAAAACTACGGATATCTGAGTCCCATCTTCAGAGATTTTCTGTAACATGAGCGATATTTGACCTCTGCATTGAGACTTTAATAATTCAGCAGATGATTTTCATGTGCAATCAAAATTGAGAACTTCTGGTTGAGAGGAATGGACCCTTCTAGACATACACAGTAGAACTTTCGGTGCCATGCAACCTCTGAACTCTCACCGCCTTATGTCAAAAAAGTCCCTTATTATGTTCTAGGAGTTAAGTAACCACGTACTCTTTTACATTACATTGAGCACTCTGGAGAATTTTAAATGCTTAAGAAACATTTAGAACAGCTATTTTAGAGAACACTGAGAATAGCTAGTTTTAGTTCTTAGCTATCATTTCAATGGTTAATTGATTTGTAAAATAAAAACAATAGATAAAAACAGGTTGTCATGCACCCTTTGTTTTTAGTAGGTAGAGATAAATGCTTAATGGACAAATGCATGCCTAGATATTTTTAAAGGGCTACCAAATAGCAGATGAATACAGTACTTATTGCAGCACTTCATAATTATAAACTTACATGCAACTGAATCAAAATGGTAATCAATTTGAGGACAAAGTACACATCAGCGCCTACATTTGCATTTTCTCAGATGCTTGTCATTATTTTGCCAGTCAGTCTGCCAGCCAATCTTCTAGACAATATTGTTTTCATGCAACCATGTACAACATTCAACAGCACTAATGCCCCTATGATAAAAGCTTTCCTGGAGTAAAGAATAAGAGCTGGTAAACAAATTCACACTATCAGTTTTGTCAATTACATATGGATGTGAAAAGAAGGATAGAAAAAAATAGTAATATTTTCAAGTTTTAAATCTTGATTTAGAGCAATGCATTTTATAAAGAATAGAGACAAAAAACTCTCACTCCTCCCATACTAACAAAAATAAATTATTGAACTTACAGAAGCTCTTTGGGAATATATGAAGAAATTATTATTGAAAAAATTATTTTAACTTTATGATGTAATTGAACTCAGTCATTTTAAGCTACACTTTTTCTGAATAGCACCATCTTCCATGACTACAAATTAGAATGTGGAGAATGTATCCTACAGAGTAAATCCTAAAGAGACAATTGCTCCCAATGAAACAGAATGTCTTTCTTGAGTATCATTGCAAATGAAGTAATATTTCAATTGACACAATGTGCCAATAGAAGTTCCAAGGGGACAGATGCTTCCTCTACATAGTGAAAGAAATGCAAAGTAGAATTAAAATGGGACAGAATCTAACAAGATGGCCTTTAAAGAAACTAAATTTAGGGGATGATAAGATGGCTCAATAGTTACTGTTCTTAAACAGGACCAGAATTTGGTTCCCAGCACCTACGTTGTTGAGCAACTCACTACTATCTGTAACTCCAGCTCCAAGAGACCCAGCAGCCACTTCTGGGCTCCATGGGCACCTGTACTCATGTGCACAAACCCACAAACAGACACACAAATACTCAAAATTTAATTCATGTATGCAACCATGTATAAGTATGTATGACATTTATAAATACCTATTTAATTGACCACTCTATGTTACATGTCATCTCTTCCTCACCCCTACGTTAATCCAACTCAGACACATACTATTCCTCCTCATGCCTGCTGTAGACTAAACTAAGACATCTGTATCACATTGCCACTGTCATTCAGAGCTCCCGAACACTGAAAATGGTGGGTAATCAAGGTTCATTCAGTTTTTAGGACTAGCTTAGTAGCCATACTGCAGAGAGCCTGTGCAAGGGGGCTGTACCCATAGTCCCTTTCTCAGTTGTTTGCTCAGAATTGCTTCTATCCCTTCTTTTCAAACCCTTTTTCACATGACACATGGCCTTTGATTTTCCACCCCCTATCTTCTATTCTCTTGACAGACAACGTGTGCTAAGCCTGTTTATGGCTGGTNTTGTTTGTTTGTTTGTTTGTTTTAATGGGGCTGTTTGTTTTTGCTTTTCTTGTCTTTCTAACTTAGTCAACTAAGCTTTTTCATTCTCCCTTCCTACAACCATTCCTGGTCCATGCTCCTTGATCTGGAAGCCTCTTGAGTTGCAGGGAAGCAATCTCCCTCTGCCAAGTATTGCTCCGTGAGATTATTATCAGTACTTTCCTCCCAAATCCAAGCATTATACAAAACAGCATCTATTTACTTCTCAAACAAATGAACAAATTTTCTATTCTCAGTGACCAATGAGGAAGGAAAAAATGTGAATTCTCTCCTCTACTAATTTATAACATAAAATAATTTTTGATTTCTTGTTGAACAGTCTGATTTTAATTATAACAAGCTCAATACAAAAGAAAATGAACACAGTTGTAAGCTATCCCTATTGATTATTTGCTAGTTTGTGCAGTGTTTAAAACTATAATTTTATTTAGACAATGCTGAGAAATCCAAATGACCTCATATAGGGGAAAAGAAAATCAAATTTTCAAAATTCATTTTCTTACTAATTGTGTGACTACATAAACTATCTGGCTATGCCAAGATATCACTATTTACATATATGTCACAAAGCAAGAGAGGAGAAGAATTAAGAGGAAAGTGGTCCAGTTCGAGCAATTAACCAGTCACCCTGCTGTGACTGGACTAGTCAGGGTCACCTTTGAAATAAAGATGTAGCTATCACTGCCCTGTTCATATTGAGCACCTTGCTAGTCAAAATGGTGACCTGGTCAGGATCATACCATCAGTAACAATTCAATATCTGATACACAAGTTACTGCTAAGTGAGTTTTTGATCCTAAAAACTTTCATTAAGTCAAGATTTTAAAATTTCTTTCCTAGCATTATTGACAACTGTCTATCTTTATTTCAAAAGTTAACTTTATGAGAAACTCATAGTAACTCTTCATCAGAAAGTCGAGCAGAAGAAGCAAAGGCTTGCAACCACAGTTAGCTAACCTATTTTCTCTCAAGAGTTAGGCCAGGATTGCAGATTTCTAGTTTGGGGTTTTTGTTTTTCTAAAACAATTTTATTTGCTGGGGTTAGCATATAGCACACATAACAAGGGCTAGACTGTGTGAAAAATGAACAGAAAATGAAAACACTCCTAAATTAACTTCAGGAATAGATTGAGATATAAGGCACAGAAAGAAAAGTGGTTAAATAAACAGGATCTTGATGCTTCTCAAGTGTTATCCTATTGTAATACTTACAAGGGCCCATCATATTCAGAAAACATAAATAAATACTTTGCAATACTTTCTCCAAAGACTTTAGAAATAAAAGAAAGCCTGAACACTCTAGGGCATCCATATTAAATTAGTTCCCAAAGTGCTGTCCCCAGAACAAACAGAGAGTTTAATCATGGATTTGCTCTGGGCTACTTAAGTGAGAAGTCCAGCTAAGCCTGTCATATAACTTCCCATATCTCTGCTAAGGGTTTTAATCCCTACCGTGCCTTCTGAGATCCTAGGATGGATTTCAGAAGTTTGCTGGAAAGAGAATAAAACACTGTGAGTACTGCCCAGTTTCACATCTGCACGAGTGCCTTGCGTGCAGACCTCATCAGATGAATAAAATCAAACAAAAAGTAAATGTTTCTAGTGGACTATCTGTCAAGTACACCAGCCAGAGCAGCTAAGAACTAGAACACTGAAATGGCATCTGGGGATTACAACTGAAGAACCTTCCCAGCATCCATTGGACTTGTGCTGATGTTTCAAAAGACATTTGTAAACCAGCCCAGCAACAGTTCCCACACCAGGTTGTGTTAGAGATTGTGAATGTATGAGTGAAATAGTCACAGTCCCTGACATCCATCCCTTTATAAATCATCCCCACCATTAGCACTGCCTCCAAATCTGACTTTGAAGCAGCTACTTGTTTGACACGCATGTTACCAGAAAATATTTCTGAAGTGTGGGGATGAAACGGGCAAAAAAAAAAAGAAAAAAAACAAGCTAGCCCATTTTATTGAAATGTCTCGCCAAGAAACAACTTGGGGTCAGGGGGAGGGGGCGGGTACATAGCCTGTCTTGAATAAAAAATGGCTTGTGGGGTATGGAAACCAACCTAGAAGTGATTCAGACTTGAGAGAAAAACAAAGAAAACTTGTCTGAGTTCTGAATTTAGTTTGTAATCCTATCCTACTTTGAAAAAAACCTGAACCACTGGAACTTCGTAATGAGTTGTTTTAAATGTAGCACTGACTACGGCGTTTGAGGAGGAGGAAAGCCTTGAAAATGAGCATTCTAGTAAGTGCTAGGGTTTCTCAGGCAGGATAACAATGAGTCCTGTTCCTGCAGCCATTGTGACCCCCAGTTCATGTTATTTGCCAAGAGCCAGTCCTTGGGGTTCCCTTTGTTGGTATTAAGTTTCACAGTAATTAATGCTGCTGCCAGCAAAACCACTTGACTATGAGGTCATCTCATGAATGGAAGGAAAAGTAATTTCTGTTCCTCATGTTCCTTAGAAATCATTTGAGGAAATATGTGAGATCGTCTATTTAGGCAGCCACTTCTCCACAAGTGCTCTGGTGCCCATGGTCACCTCAATTACATTCTGTGCAGCCAGGACAAGCTGTTGTAACTGAGGCAAGATAAATGATTATTTTAAGCATTTTTTTATTATTTAAGTATTAAACTCAGTTCTCTGAGGTCAGTATTTTGAGTTCTCACATATCTAATAATAATTATTATCCCCATTTTACAGGTAAGAGTCTGAGGCACACAAATTGGGTTGCAAACACAGAGTTACTTGCCTCAATAGCCCACCCTTTTTCCTTTGCAACATTCTACCATGGCAATTTGGTTTCCGTTATGGTTTGCACTGCTGGAATTTGGCTGTCAAATCTGGTTTCTGGGGCTGGGGGGACAGAAGTTGTTGTTAAATAAGCATGAGGACCTGAGCTGAGATCCCTAGATCCCACATACAAAATCCAAGTATGAAAGCTCACACCTGTAATGCTACTATTGGGAAGGTAGAGACACAAGGATGTCCTGAAGCTTGCTTGCTAGTCAGTCCAGCTGAAGCTTGGAGCTCGGGGTTTAATGGAAGACCCTTTCTCAGTAAAACAATGGAAAGTAATTGAGGATGCTGCCTGACTTTGACCTCTGGCCTCCACACATACCTATACACACACTCACACACGCATACAAACACTCACACACACATACACACATATTCTCATACACATTCTCTCTCTCTCTCTCTCTCTCTCTCTCTCNCACACACACACACACACACACACACACACACACATACTCTCACATACACATACTCACACATATACACACACATACTCTCATATACACATACTCACACATATACACACACATACTCATACTCATACAGAATTCACACACACACACACATTCGTACTCTCACACTCACGAATACTCATTCTCTCTCACACACACACTCACACATACTACATTTGCAGTGGAGTTATCATAAGTTACTCTGTTTTGCAGTGCATTGAATTCTTCATTTTTGATAAGGAAGGCCTTTGGGGATTTCTTTGGAATAAATTTTTGTAATTCTTGTTTGTAGAGTTACAAAGATTTGTAGGTGGTAAGATACTTTCTATTCCTACCTATCTTCATTAAACAATTAAAAAAAAATCTTCTGCTGGGCGGTGGTGGCTCATGCCTTTAATTCCAGCTCTCCGGAGGCAGAGGCAGGCTGATACCTGTGAGTTCAAGGCCAGCCTGGCTACAGAGCAAGTTTCAGGAAAGCCAAGGCTACACAGAGAATCCCTGTCTCAAAATAAACAATAACAAAAAGAAAATCTATGAAATTTTATTTTTTCCTACTTTATTGCAGTATGATTTTTAGAATGTATAAATTTAGCATATGTAATGTTATGATAAATGTATATACTATGAAATGGTTAATTCAAGAAACTAATTTACATATTCACCACTTTACAGATAGTGGGGGGGTGTCTGTGTGTACATGCAAGCTGGATATACTTGATAATCTATGCCTCCGGAAACTGCATATACTCAATACATGAACAACGGTAGTGAAAAAACTGTAAATCTATTACAACCGAAAAGTTGTACTCAACTTTTAGATTTATTTGCTTACTTTTATGTGTACAAGGTTTTGCCTGCATGTACATATGTACACCATATGTGTGCCTAGAGGCCAGAAGGGGGCATCAGATCCCCTGGAAGTGGAGTTATAGACAGTTATTAGACACCATATGGGTGCTAGGACCCAAACCTCGTCCTCTACAAAAGCAGCCAGGGCTCCTCACTGCTGAGCCATCTCTCAGCAGTTTTGTACTTTGAACCAATGTCTCCCCTTTCCTTCCATCCCTAGTTCATAGTAACCATCATCTACTCCCCATTACTGAGTTCTCTTGGTGTGATATAACGTAGGCCTAGAAAGGTCTCATAAAAGAAATGTACGGCTAAATGAATTATTATCACGCAAATGTTCTTAAACACAGTGCAGGTCAGAAAACAGAACTCTATGGCAACCTCAAACCCCAACCACATGTCTTGAGCAAAACCAAACATCTGGGACCACCATGTTTGCTTCCTTGATGTCCTGGTTTAGTGTTGTCAACCCACGTGTGCACTCCTTGGCATTACTCTTCACTTTCTCAATTTCCTAGGTTGGTTTGCTTGTTTGTTTTTATCTTTTTTTATCTGATGTCATTGGTTTGAGCAAATATAAATTTGCTGCTTAGCACAACTCCTGTGTCATTGGGCCTGTTTTTATTTTGCTTGTCTGAACACTAGCCTCTTGTAAATTTCTCAGGAAGGACCCACGGGAACAATATTCTCTGAATTCTTCCATGTTGACAGCAGCTTAAGGCTTTCCCTTCTACTTGAAAATTGGCCTGGCTAAATAAAGAACTCCTGGTTCAGTCGTGTTTAACAAGTTGGGAGGGTTTTATTGTTAATCAGATCTTGTTTCCTTATGAGTAATGTCATAAATATCTCTACCTGGATAGCAGGAGGTTTCTTTCTTTGAAGTCTGCCATGTTTTGTTGTGGGTTATTCTGGGGTCAGTTTTTCAGTGAGCAGCTACAAGTTTTCCTTTTAAAATCTCAAGGGTTTTTTTTTTCCTTGAAGCTTTTCTATTTGTTCTGTTCCTTTGTCTTGAGTTCTTCCTTATGGGACTCCCATCATGTATGCATTCAGCCCTCCTTACTGCCCTCTGCTGCTCTCTCTCTCATCCCTCTCATCTCACTTTTGTCATTCTTTCTTTGCTTAATTTTATTTTTTTATTTACTTACTAATTTGTTTTTTCTCTGTCTCTCTCTCTCTCTCTGTCTCTCTCTCTCTCTGCCCCCAACTTTTGGATTCGGTATAAGCTTTCAGCTACTGCTTTAGGACCAAGCCTGCCTGATTACTGCCTTGCTTCTGCTGTGATGATCATGGACTCACTGGCTGAAACTGTAAGCAAGCCCCTAATTAAATGTTTCCTTTTAAGTTGCCTTGGTTACGGTGCCATTTCACAGCAATAGAAAAGGTAGCTAGACAGAACAGTCTTATTTGAGTTATGTGGAGTGATGGTAGAGGACCAGAGCTTCCTAAAACTGGAATGGGGCTCTTCTATTCTGAAATGGGGCTCTTCTATTAGCTAAAGTGGCCACAATGTCATATACCTGTCTCTTATACACATCTAGATGTGTATAAGAGACAGGTGTGTGTGTGTGTACACCACTTGCCCTTGGAGGCCACAAAAGGGCACCAGATCTCCTGGAAATGGAGTTGTTAACCACCAGATGTGGGTGTTAGGAGATGAACCCAGGTCCTTGGCAAGAGCAGTCAGTGCTTTTAACCACTGAGGTGTTATATCTCTAGCTCTCTTTACTTATTTTTTAAATTTACCTCTTTTTCTATCTCCTAGCCACCTAAACACATTACTTGCTGCATATATTCAATTTCTCATTGCTTCTAGTTAAGTCTTCACTTATGGATTGTTTTTTCTTTCCTAAATATACCATTCCATATTTGAGTTTCTATTTCTGATGGAAGTTATTCTTCAAATATTGATTACTGGACTCATTAGAAAGGGTTATAAGTAGGAAAAATGCAAAATAGGAAAATACGAGTCTGGAGAGACAGTGATTAAGATTAAGAGCTCTTGCTTTTCTTCCAAAGGACCAGTGTTCAGTTCCCAGCACCTCCCTCACAGGGCACGCAAGTTTATGTAACTCCAGCTCCAGAGGATCTGACACCCTCTTCTGGTATCTGAAGGCCCCTGCACACACATACACCCATGCACACATGCACAGAGATGATAAACATAAATCAATTTTTCCTTTTGAGAAATGGTCTGACTTATGTAGACCAAGTTGATCTTGAACTCAGAGATTCTGGTTTTAAAGTCCAGTGATTAAAGAGGTATGCCACCATGGCTAGCTAAAATAAAGCTTTTTTAAGAATAGGAAAATATGACACTTTCCACCTTTGGGGGGCCACATCCACCTGGCGGGAATTGTCAGTCCTCTGTTATCTTACTGCTTATGTTGTTTTCTTCCTAAGGAACCTCACAATGTTCTGTTACTAGTTTCATATGAGACAAAACATGTTTAAAAAAAAACCTGTGAAAAGGAGAGATGCTCTAGAAACCTGAACTTACGGTTTTAAAGCTCCATTTGAACACTTCAACTCACAGCCTTCTAAAGTTCTCCTGAACTGTCATCTGTACAGCTGTCTTCACTTTGGGTGATGTAGTACTCAATGTGAAGGCTGTTCTTCAGAAAGAAGCTATGTCATGTGATGGAGATTTGCTGAGTTAATTTCTAAAATCCGTGATTACTTGATCCCATACCATACTGTGGACCTCTTAAGCTCAAGCACTCTGGAATAAGGATCCCCCTCCCATTTCACTGCCATCCCCCACCCATTGACTTACCATGCTAACAGTGAATATGTGTTAGTGATCTATATAGAAGGCTGCACCCCAAAAGAAAGTCAGGTACTGCGTTTCTTGCCATACATTTTCCAGGTCAGCCTATGCTTTTTTCTTAAATCCCAAGCCTCTGCATTTAGTTATTAATTTTCTAGTGGTACAGAAAACAAGGGAATGTGTTGAATGGCAGCATGAATTCACCTCGGGTATGCAGTTAAATTCCAAACTGGGGTGCTCTATACATCAAAATCCCATGGTTCTTCAAACACTAAATTGAGAGAACAGTTTGAAGATAAAACCTGTAGGTTAAGAGACTTAAAAGGGGGCAAGGATGACAGCTCAGTAGATAAAACCCTTGCTGTGTAAGCATAAGGGCCAGAGTTCGGATCCTGGCATCTACATGAATGTTGGGTGGGTACAGTGGCTTGCCAGCCGTTCTGATGCTCAGAAGGTGGAGACAGGAGCAAGCTGGCAACAAGACTAGCCAAATCAATGAGCTATGGGCTCAACTGAGATACCCTTCCACAATGAACAAAGTAGAAAGTGAATGAGGGAGACTCCTGGTATCAACCTCTTGCTTCTACACATATATACATGCACTTGCACAATATATGCACCTACATGCATTTGAACACGTATACACACATATACAAATGACACACATGCAAAAAATGAAAGATATTTAAAAGACAAAATAAATATAATGAGCATTTTTTCTGAGCAAGGCTAAGCACAGTGTTGATGGATATATATTTGGGTGATAAGACTATAATGAAATGCAAAAAGTGATAACGATTGAAGTTATGGTTATGGTTACTCTGGAAAGAAGAAAAATGATTATGATTGGGACAGGGTATGTGTAAAAGTATCAATTTTTATTTCATCACCTAAGTAATAATTCCAGTAGTGTAATAAAAGTTGATCATTTTCCATTGGGAAAGGAATAAATCAAAGATGCTAGCTTTTGCCACCACTATTAAATATAGTTCTGGTAGTTTCAGATAAATAGGATATAGATATATACAGATGATGATACATACATATATATACTGGTAAATAGATAAACAATAGGCAGGTATATTATAAATAAATAGATAAATCAGTGATAGATGATGATAGGTAGACTAGAATAGATTAGATAGATGATAGATAGAAAGATAGATAGATAGATAGATAGATAGATAGATAGATAGATAATGATAAGTAGATTGTTAAGAAAGAAGGAGAGAGAAAGAAATGAAGAAACAAACAAACAAAGCTACAAAAACTGCTACCACAACTAATAATTCAAAGCAGCAAAGTTGCAGGGTACAAGATGAACAAGTAAAACTTAGCTGCAGCTACAAATACCAACAATGAGCAATCTGAAGAGTAAATTAAGACTATTGAAATTTCGGATAGAATCCAGATGAATAAAATATCAAATAATAAATGCAACCAAGGAGGTAAAAAATCATACAATTAAAATATAAAGCATCCTTGAAATAAATTGTCTTAAATAAATGAAAGAACAACTCGTGTTCTTGTAGAAATATGTAATGTCAGTAAGATGTTCATTCTATTCAAGCCAGTCTACATAGTCAATGAAATCTCCACCAAAATAACCCTTCTCTTTTATAAATTGAAAAACCAGTTTATATAAATTTCAAGGGCCTATGAGTAGACAAAACTAATTTGTGATAATCACTATGGATGGGTGCTACTGGAATAAAGGCAGACAAATAAAGCAGATGAATTATTGAGTTCAGAAATAAACCTATTCCTTATGGCCAACTGACTCCCATCAGAGATATCAAGGACATTCAATATGGAAATAACTATGTCTTCAGTAAATAAGGCTTAGACAGCTGGTATCTACTGGTAAAAGAATGAAATTGGATCCACTACATCAGACTACATACAAAAAAATTAACTGAAATGGATCAATGAGCTAAAAAAATAAACTATAAATCAATAAAATTCTTAGAAAAGAACACACAGGTAAATTTTAATGATTATGGCTTGGGTAATGGGTTTGTAGCTCTTACACCAAAAGTATACCCAACACAGAAAAGTTGAATTTCACAAAAATTAAAAACCTATGAGCATCAAAAGACATTCATTCACATGGGGCTGGAGAGACAGCACAGTGAAGAATACTAGCAGCTCTTGTCAAGGACCCAGATTCAGTTCCCAGCATTCACATTAGGAGGTTCTCAACCACCTGTGACTCAAGTCCCAGGGTACCTGATGTCTGCTTCTGGCACTGAAGGCACTGCATGCACGATGCTCATTCTCAGGAGTGCATACACATGCATAATGTATAGAAGTCTTCTTCAAATTTACAAGAAAATAAAAAACTATAGAATACATGAAAGTTTTCACAAATCAGATCATGACAATAGTCTGCTATCCCAGCTATATAATGAACTATTATCATTCAACAAAAAAATATAACTCAATCTAA
This sequence comes from Neotoma lepida, assembly GCA_001675575.1. Lineage (NCBI taxonomy): Eukaryota > Metazoa > Chordata > Mammalia > Rodentia > Cricetidae > Neotoma > Neotoma lepida. The sequence goes on from LZPO01098214.1 coordinate 26,272, forward strand.
AAATAAGGAATTTGGGTAGATAATTCTACAAAGGCACATAAATGCCCAGCAATCACATTATGATATACTCAATATAATTGATCATTAGGAAGATACCAATCAAAACCATAATAACACAACCTTAACTGGGTATACCATGATAACAATGTTTCTAAAACCAGACACTGTAAAGTCTAAGTGTGGGTGTGAGGGACTTGAAAACCCCAAAACTTGCTAGTCAAAATTAAAATGGGACAGCTGTTATGGAAACAGTTTGGCCATTCCGCAAACAGTGTAACACAGAACAAGTAAAGGACCTTCCATTGTACTCTTATGGATATATTTTAAAAATAGAAACAGGTGCTCAAATAAGTACATGTACACATATGTCCAGACTGGCACTACTTGTAACAACCAAAAAGTAGAAGCAGCCCAAATGGACACACCAATGAAAAATACAGGCACATTGTGTTCTCTCCATACAAGCAGTACAGGATTCAACCACCCAGCAGAACACATTCAAATGTTTCAGGTATAAAGGGAAGTGATGTGATAAGGTATGCTTTAACAACATGAATGAATCTTGAAAACATTATGCAGGGTGAAAAAAGTCAGGCACAAAAAGACAAACACTGTGCAATCTCACATGTATTAAATATTCAAAATAGGTAAACACAAAGACAGCGAGCAGATCAGTGGTTCTCAAGGATCTAGAGGAGAGCAGAATGAGAAGAAACTGTACACTAAATAAGAGCTTTAAACTGTTACTTGTCTATGGCTGGGATAAAACACCATGACCAAAGCTACTTCTAAAAGGGAGGGTTTATTTGGACTCACAGTTCTAGAGGGGTAATAATCCATTGTGACAGCATCAGCAGGCATGGTGGCAGGAAAAGGAAGCTGAGAGCTTAGAGAAAATTGCAAGTAGAGTGAGGTCTCACGCTCTCAAAGTCTACCACTGTAACATAATTCCTTCAATGAGACCATACTTCACAAACCTCACAAACCTCACAAACTGCTCCACCAACCGGGAACCCAGAGTTCTGATACCTGTGCCTATGGGGACATTCTCATTCAAACTACCACACAGTTTTAGCTATGAATGACCAAATGTTTTCAGACTAGCTATGCTCAGCAGTGTTGCTACCATTTAGATGTACTAAGTGCCACAAACTCTTTCACTTTAAAATTATTCATTTTATATCGTATGAATTTTCTGTAGCAAATCACATGGGTTAAGCTTTAAAAAAATGACTCATAATCCCATATACACCTCTCTACCAATCCTATAGGAGAGACTAGTTTGTGCATTGTGTCTTGACAGGAGAAACACAGAAATGCCGGTTCTGAAAGAGTCACTTAAGAGAAAGAAAAGCTAGCCTCCTTTTTCTGGCTCTTAGTCATTATGTTAATTATTTCATAAAATGGAAAGTTTCCATTTCCCTTCACAGAGCAAATGCATTGTAACACATTTCCTCTGGCTTAGTGTCAACCTTTTAAAACACATGTGTCTTGTATTTTGCAGACACACTTGGCAAGTGCAGGACAAGATCGATGCCAACAATGTGGCTTATACAACTGGGAAGCTCAGCTTCCACACGGACTACCCAGCCCTCCACCATCCACCTGGGGTAAGGTGAGCTTCATCACTCTTTCCACAAGCCAGGCCAAGGGAAAATGTTCTTCTGGACTGTCTAGATTATAAGACTGGATTTGTCTTAAGCACATCTTCTTTTCTGAAACACAATCTGAACTCACAAACATCTCATGCCTAAGTCCTGAACACCCTCACTTTTTAAAGGGAAAGGGACATTTTCTCTCATCTTTTTAAGAATCAGTTCTTTATTTCTTCTTGGAAATAATTATTGGAGCACTTTTGCTTTGCCAGGACAGATTTTAAGACAGCAATGTATCTTGAGATGTTTCTGCATATACATCACTCCCATGAGAGTTAAAAGAGAATGAAAAGTGGAAACACAGTGTGAAGTCACATGCCCATCACTTGTATCAGCAAATGAATTAAAAACTTTCCAAGTTAGGGTTTTTGAGCTGGCTCAGTTGATGAAAGTGTTTGCTATACAAACATAAGGGTCTGCATTCAGATGCCTGTCACCTAGGTAAAAAAGGTGTGAGTGTGTATATGTGTCTGTAATCCCAGCTCTGGGGCATGCTAGACAGCTAGTATAAATGAATGGTGAGCTCCAAGTTCAGTGAGAGACCCTGTCCCTAAAATAAGATGGAGAGTAATTGAGGAAGATACCAATATTGACCTGTGGTACACACACACACACACACACACACACACACACACACACACTCAATATAACAGCTTACAAAAACAGCCAATAGAGGAAGACCACTTGGTATCCTGCTCCAGCCTACTCATGCACACACATGGGCATGTGTACAACTCCACATCACATGCATGGATCACACAAACACAAGGTTGAACTGATGGACAGTATATATGAAATGAAAAGACTGACAAAATACTACTTGGTGGGGGGATGTATCTCAATGGTAAGAGTTCTTGACCAGCATACATGAGTCTCTGTATTCAATCCCTGGTAGTGACAAAGAATAATAATGAATACTTATTATTAGTATAATAAACAGCTAGATACTCAGAACATGTGTTTTTACTATTTGGGCTGTGCTCAGCTAAGCAGTTATTGCTTTCAGTCATCTGGCTCTTGTCAGCTGCTAAGTTGGCTAGGAAATAGCTCACTTCAGATGATGCTGAGATGGTTTGCCTCTGTTCCCCTAGTCTATCGTCTTCCAACAGGCTAGCCTAGGCTTTCTCACATGGCAACTGGCAACATTTTCCATGGGGAAGCCAAAGCATTGTGAGTTATTGGGACCTTGGCCAGTAATCAACATAAGGTCCCTTCAGTGATGTTTTATTGATCTAAGCAATTAGTGAGGCTAGCCCAGACTGAGGGGATAAGAAAGTGGGATGCTCATAGGAAAAGCTGCAAAAATGCATTGCAAAGGGATATTGGCATAAAGAGCAGAACAACCATGCTAGTATTGGAAGTCCTCTCCTATCCCACTCACAAGTTTCCTTGCCAAAGAAGATGCATCGTGCATAGCAGTTTTACCCAGGAGAATCCTGACGGGACACTTTCTCTCTCCATCTTTACAAATCATCATCTTTCAAACAAAATACGTTTTTACAAAATCATTATTTTCTTAAACCAAAAAGCAGATGGTCAGGAGACTAAAGAGAGTGTAGCTCTCCGTTTGTAGCTAAATTGAACTGAACTGAAACAACCACACACAAATCTATATCCTCAGATGTAGCTAAGAAGTTGGATAATTCTCAAGTTAATTAAGCATAAATGGCCAAAAATCAAAATGAATTCCTTTTGGTCGTCATCTTAAGTGAACGTGTTTTCTATGTGCCCAGCTTCTTACACATTGTTCTTGCCAGAATAAGTTAGCTAAGTTGGTCTAGTATTTGGCTTCATATGTTTTAAATTATTATATTGATTGTAAAACACCACATGGTTTCTATGAACCAGATGATGACAGAGAGATGATTCCTCTGATCACCTTTTTGGGTGGGAGCTGGAGAAGGAGAGGAACAGTGAGGCTTGTTCTAAACGTGGCTCAGCGATGCCAAACCACTCAGCACGTTCTGCCTGCTAAGGATTATTTGGAGACATTAAATGTAGAACAACTTACAAATGAAGCTGAATAACTAAATGTCTTACTTGAACTTTTAAATTGTGTTTTACTCTTTCTGAATTTAAGTCTGAATCTAAGTTAAAACTGAAATCCTAAGGAAAAATGATTAAAAGTCTCCCTAAATATACCTGAAGTATAATACAGTATTTTATGCTTTCTCACAATGTTCAGTTTCTTTACATGATCTCTCTTAGAAGTCCTTTAAGGTTGACAAGCTTGATCATGCCCTGCAGTTTTAGATGAGGACATAAAGCAGAAGGCTTTTCTAAGATGACAACTAATGAATGAGGAACCTGGACTTGAACATACATTACTGCCTAGATTTTTAGCACACCAGTATGATCCAGAACTGACTGGAGTTACTAACTTCCATAGCATGTGATGTGATAGGTTATTTGTAGACATTGCCATATTTTACAAAACTCTCCAAGGACAGTAACTGGACCTGGCACTTCTTTATATCTCAAAACTTAAAGCATCTTGTGCACAGAGACATGAAAGATCTGCTCTAGAGAAGCCANGAAGCGCAGCATGGCAAAAGAGGCATCCAGGGGCAATAATTTTCTATGGTCTTTAAGTAATGAACCCTGACATGTTTTCATTCTAACAGATAAACACACATAGGCTGTCTGTCTTATTATGCAGCTTCCATTTTGAATTATGAAGAATTTTTAAAACCAAAGTTTGATCTTTTCTTTAACAAATGGAAAAGGTAAATGTCCTTTTCAGTATATTTGAAATGATGTGGAAAATGAGTTTCCTAGTGAGGGTTCAGCTTGATCAGGATGAGGAGACATATCTTAAATGATACACAGATGTGGCTTTGCTCACTTTTTTCTCTGGGCCAAAAGTCACATGCTTCCATAAGGAAATATTTAGAAAGGAATTTTTTTATTCTGGATGATTTATGTGAAATAAAATTGGGTTTTATACATGACAGGAGTATATTTAGCTTTTGGATTAGTGGTAAAAATATTGTCAGGCT
>LZPO01098215.1:2903-30885 GCA_001675575.1 Neotoma lepida
TAAGAAATTGTAGTCCAAGTAAATTCATGCTAAGGTGTTAGTGGCTTAATATGTTCGTTTGTTGGCACCATAAAATAGAATTATGAAGGAAGCAATGCTTACTAGCACAAAGGAATACAAGATAATAGTAAATTTTTAGGTATCATTGGAAGCTATTATAAATGCAGTATCCCAGATAATACCTTCCAGTCCTCACAGGTGGTCTATGCCGCTATGAAAGGGAGTAATAGAAACAGTTAAAATACAAACTGAATGATGCCAGACTTGAAAGGAGGAACAGCTNGACACCATCATGCAGATTATGCTTCTGGTCTAGATTGCAGACCCAGCACCTCCACACACCTTGCTTAGTGACATTCACTAAGAGAGAGAGGACACAAACCATGTGACTCAGGGACCCGGGGATCTATTAGCTTCTGAGCTGGATGGACATAAAGCAGTCACATGGGTGAGAGAACCTGCTGACCCAGGCATTGGTAGACTGAGTTCTTAATGTGCCCTGGGATTTGGATGAGGACAATCATACAATGGGCATGTGAGGCTTAGGTGGTGGTATACAGTTCTTTTCCTTTGGCAATGGGTATTGAAAGCAGCACCTCAAGCTTGGTAAGTGCACCCTCTAGACTGAGGGAGATACTCCCAGCTACAATTAATTCTTTAGCTCACCAGTTGTGTAATTTTACATGTCCAAGGAAGCTAGAACCAGTGTAACAAGTTAGATAAAGTCAGCTTTGGAAGTATGTTTTCAAAGTAAACCAGTTCACACTCTTTAAGTGTAAGTAACACAACCTGCCTTTAATTTAAAACTATACCAAGGCCTCATTGTTGCTCTAAGCACAGGCTTACATTTCTCCNAATCTTGANATATTCTTCCANGGCCAATGTATTAGAAGTGGTTTGTTCTAAATAAGTCTCTGAGATCTAATATCAGTGAGGCACATGATAGTATAAGCCATAGAATATTGGTCTATAGTTGTAGGCATTTGTGCGGTTGGAGAGGGAGACCAACAGTGTGGGCATTGTGCCTGTTCTGCTTATGCCTCACAGCCTCTGCTTAAGGGAAAGTAAATGTGGTTTAACCTCCTAGGTCAAGAAACAGGATCAGGAAGATAACATCATATCCTGTTACTCAGAAGCTCTGGAGAGATGGCTCCACAGTTAAGATCACTTGCTGCCCTTCTAGAAGTCCCAAGTTTGCTTCCCACCACCCACATTGAGTTCCTCACATCTGTAACTCCAGTTCAGGGGATCCAGTGCTCTCTTCTGGCCTCCATAGGCCCTATGGTCATTCAAATGAGAATGGCTCCCATAGGCAACTATATATGAATACTAGGTCCCCAGTTTGTGGAACTATGTGGGAAGGATTGGGTGGTGTGGCCTTGTTGAGAAGTTGTGTCANTGGGGCCAGGGTTAGGTTTCAGTCTATGCCATTGATAGTTCTCTTTCTCTGCCTCATAAAAGATGTAAGATCTCAGTTACTGCTCCAGCTCCATGCCTGCCTACCTATTGCCATGTTCCCTGNGTGGACGTTAATCCTCTGACACTGTAAAACCCCAATAAACTCTTCTGTAGGTTGCTTTGGTCATGGTGACTTATCCCAGCAAAAGAGCAAATATAGGCACCTGCATCCATGTGCACACATACATACAAAAGTAAAAGGTAAAATGAATCCTGACATGGTAACACACACTCAGGAGGCAGAGGCAGGTGGATCTCTGTGAGTTCCAGNCCTATCTGGTCTACATAGTGAGACCCTGTCTCAAAATAAATCTTTTGTTTTTATTTNTATGTTTTTAGTGTAGATCCTAAGCCCATGTCATCCAAATCTATACCCATGTATACCTCCCTGGTTTTAGTTTTAAGTAGGCATATTTTTAATGACAATAACTTTGGATATTAAAATCAAGGAAATAGGGCCTGGAGAGATGGCTCAGTGGTTAAGAACATTGGCTGTTCTTCCAGAGGACTAGAGTTCAATTCCCAGAAGACCAGGGTTCAATTCCCAGCACCTACATGGCAGCTCACAGCTATCTGTAACTCCAATTCCAAAAGATNTGANGCCCTCACACAAACATGCAGTCAAAACATCGATCGATGCTCATAAAATAAAAAATTATTTTATAAAAAATCAAGAAGNTAAGGTAAACAAATAAGTTCTTTAGTAATCAAGAGGACNAGGAGGTGTGATGGTTCATGCAGGGAATCCCAGCACTTGGGAAATAGAAGCAAAAGAGACTCTGAAGTTCAAGGTCACCCATGTAGTGAGGCCAACCTGGGCTATATGAAACTGTCTCCAACAATCAGAGTATAGTGTCTTGGCAAAGAATAAACGGGGGTCTGGTCCAGGTACTTACTATGATCAGGTACTGTTTGTAACACTTTTCATCTATTAATTAATTCTCACAGCAAATCCAGGCAGTAGCTACTATTTTTACCTTAATTTACATATGCAAAATAGAAGCCTAGAGAGATCCAAAAGGATATTTAATATGCTTTTCAAATTAAAAATCTTACAGTTTAATTTACATTGTAAAACACANGGCCCCCATTGCCCCTTGCTGCCCTTTCCCATCCANAGGGGAAACATTCTAATGCTGCCANTGGGTGTCCTATGTATGTACTTTTTCTTGTGTGTACAGACTTATGATGAAGTTTAATTTTAAATCAGACACAGTAGGAGTTGAATAATAGTAACATAATAAAATGATTATAAATATGCTATAATAAAATTTGTGAATTGTTGAATTTTTCTTTTTTAATTTTGTTTTGTTTTTTTAAGAATTCTTTTTTAATTATTCTTTTTTTTAAATTATTTTTATCTTATATGCATGGGTGTTGTTGAGTCCCCTAGAACTGAAGACACAGATAGCTGTGAGCTGCAATGTGGGTACTGGGAATTGAACCCAAGTCCTCCGGAAGAGCAGTCAGTGCTCTAAACCGCTAAGCCATCTCTCCAACCCCCCTTAATTCTTTTTTTATTAAGAAGATTTTCCCTTCATTTTACACATCAATCGAAGATCCCCCTTCCCTCACTCCCCCTCCCCACCAACAAGAAGGCAAGGCACATCCAGTAGAGGCAAGTGCAAGCCCCTCCCCCTGCCTCAAGGCTGCAAGAGGTGTCCCATCATAGATAGTGGGCTCCAAAAAGCCCGCTTATGCACCAGGGATGGATTCTGATCCCACTGCCAGGGGGTCCTCCAAGCAGATCTAGCTACATAACTGTCTCCCCATGTGGATAGCCCAGCCTAGTCCCATGCAGGCTCCACGACATTTGATCCAACTTTCATGAGTTCCCACTAGTTTGGTTTGGTCATTTCTGCAGGTTTCCCCATTATGATCTTGATGCACTTGCTCATAGGATCCCTCTTCTTTCTCCCCGACTGGACTCCTGGAGCTCTGCCTGGTGGAATTTTTCATTTAGCATCTTTTGGTCTTGGTTGGCTACAGAGGAAGGCCTACTGAACCTTACAGTCTGAAGTACTCCTTTCTGGTTGCCAGTTTGCTGTCTCAGCATGGGATAGCTAGGACCTTTGGTTTTCTTTTCTTGTCAAGTAAAGATAATTCAGGCTAGGCAATACCTAACATTTTCCTCTAGCTTTAAACTGCATCATGAAATTGNACTTCACCATGATCACTGCCTTAGGTTTCTATTGCTGTGATGAACACCATAGACAAAAACAACTTGAAAGGGTTTATTTCAGCTTGTCATTCTACATCACAGTCCATTGATAACTGAAGTCAGGACAGCAACTCAAACAGGACCAGAACCTGGAGACAGGAACTGATGCAGAAGCCATGGAGGAGTGCTGCCTACTGCTTGCTCCTCCTGGCTTGCTCTGCTTGCTTTCTGATAGAACCCAGGACCACCAGTCCCCCACCTCCTGGGAGGGGCACCACCCAAAATGAGCTGGGCCCTCCCCTATTAATCATCAATTAAGGAAATGCACCACAAGCTTTCCCACTGGCCAATCTGGTGGGGCANTTTTATCAATTATTGTTCCTCTTCCAAAATGACTCTAGCTTGTGTCAAGTTGTAATAAAAACTAGTCTGCACAATCACCAATGTGCACTTCTTTTGCTGTGTACTATTAGAGATGTTTGAAGAGTTACTTCCTGGTATTTTAGCTATGGACTTGTCACCAGGGCTAGAGAGAATTTTTAAGGAAAAACTAATTGGAGAAAGATATTTTCAATGTTGATTGTTTATAAGTAATAAACTCCTGNGTAAGCCCCCAAAAGACAAAGATGATTTTGCAGGGAGCTGGTGAAGTCCTAAGTGAATATGTTATTGATAGGAGCTTGGCCATGTCAAGGACTCCGATGCCTTGGACCAGTGGGAATGGCAAGGCTTTCCTTCCCTTGATTCCAGTATGGATGGTGATAGTACGTGCTGAAAGTATCAACTAAAGCTTCCTCCTCCCCATGACTGCAGCCTGAGACTGCTCCTCTACAGAGACCCCCTTATCAAAATTAGCTAACCTGCCTCTTTCAGCTGTATATAATGAACACTGAGTTTCCCAGCTACTGGTGTATCCACACCAGAGANCATGGCCCACTCAATGCCAGCTTTTCTGTACATGTGTCTCTTGTCTTTTCATTTCCCATTGCCCCAGGCAGGCCAATTACCTCATAGTTTGTTTGGAAAGAATGGAGAATGGGCAGTAGGATGAAAAGATAAATTATTATCCAGCATGGCAAAAGCTNCATTCGTTGTGGCTGTGCCTAGAGGAATTAGCAACAATTTTGTGGAGAAGGCAAAGTATCAGTTGGGCTTTGAGGGACGAGTAGGACCTTTTTGNTGAAGAATGGGGAAAGGATTGTNGCCTCGTTGCTTCTTGTCAACGACAGAGGCAATTTTAAAGGAGGAATAATTTATTTNGGTGCATGGTTTAAAATGATACACCATGTTAGTGGGGAAGTTACCTGTGGCCGCACAACTTTGTAGCACAACTAGTTATATCTTAGCAGAATAGTATGCACTGAGAACTGGAGCCAGAACAGGGGCCAGGCTATCAGCCATGAGTCATACCTNTGGTGATCCACTTCCTCTACAAAGCAGTGCTACCAGCTAGGATGAAATGTTCAAGCACATAAGCCTGTGGGGGGACATTTCACACTCAAACCATAAGAGAGAAGCTCAGCAGTGAAAATAATGTATGCACAAGGTCTAGGTTCTCAAGAAGCCTGGGGTGTCATATCAATAAAGATCTTTGGGGCAGAAGTATGGGAGGTGAATACAGCTGGAAANGGAGTCTGAGTCAAGCCACCAAAGCTGCACTGAAACATGTTAACAGAGTCTGGACGTCTTNATTATGAAGATATTTACAACGAAAAGGAGACTATAGCAGGGAAATGTGGCTGCATTGTTGCAATCTCTGCTGGGCCCCTGATGGTATTTCATAATCCTTTTGTTGGTCACTGTTCAAGTCCTCCATCAGAAACTTTACATCCTCCTCGACACTGTTCAAATAAGCACGTCATCCAAAAATATACATGTAACTTGGGTGTGGGGGCCTATGCCTGTAACAGTGGCTCTTGGGAGATATAGTCAAGACCACCCGAAGTTGAGGGTCATCTTCAGCTACACAGTGAGCTCAAGACAACTCTAGGGTATTTAAATCTCTATCAATAATAATAATAATAATAACAATAATAATAATGATGATAATAATAATAATAAGAAGAAGAAGAAGAAGATGATGAAGAAGGAATACATTTGAAATTCTATTAGCTTACCCCAGAGCTAGATATCTCTATCACTGTCAGACTCTGTAAATAGAGGCCCCATTCAAAGCCACACTCCTTAGGCTGGGTCTTTCCTCCTTTACCAAAGCTTTCCAGTGAATGTCCTCTGGCTCCTTTTCCCACCTCCCAGGGGACTACTACCTGGCTTTTACTACTGACACTGTTAAAATGAAGCTGATTCACACACACACACCTACACACCTATACCCCAGAAAGAAATCCCACAACAGACAAAAGTGTCAATTGCGCCAAAGCCCNATTGGTGAACCAGTGAGTTTCCCTGTGCTGAGGTCATGGGTCGGTACTACCGTGCCCAACCAAGGATTTGTTCTGTTTAGGGTATTGGTATGTTTTTTTTTTTTCTTTTGTTTTGTTCTGAGGTAGGAAATCCACTGTTTTAACTTGATTGGTCTTGAACTCTTGGGCTCATGTGATCCTCCTGCTTCCGCCTCTTCAATAGCTCAGGCTTAGGTATGTGCCATCATGTCTGCCCTGCTGGACATTTTTTTTTTTAAGATTTACTTATTTTTATTTTATGTGTATGAGAGTTTTGCCTGTGTGTGCAGTGCCCATAGAGGTCAGAAGAAGGTGTTGGACCACCAAAGACTGGAGTTTCAAATAGTCGTGAACTGCCATATGGTGCTGGAAACTGAACCCAGGTCCTCTGAAAAAGCAGCCAGTGTTCTTCACAGCTGAGCCATCTTGATAGCCCTCTGCTGGACATTTTTAACACTCACATTAGGACCCGAAATATAAATCCAAGGCTAAACTCTGCCCTCCCCAAANTTCAATTGGTAGCTCGGGTTATCCCTAAGTTGCTTGATCTGAAAGCCCAAGAGGCATTCAGGAGTTACCTNCTATTCCTCAAACTGAGAACCAACTTATGCCTGCTTGAGTCCCAGATACATCTCAGACCCATCCCCTGGTTTCTTAGTTTTCTGAGACATTCCTGCACTGACCTGACATTGGGGTTTGTCTCGATTTACCCTGCTTTTAGCTGCAAGTGAAACTGGTTCCAGGACACCACTGAAAGTCCCCAGGCTCATCCTGNGGTCTAGCTGAACTCAGCTCTGTTCTCCAGCTTCTCTATTTTTCAGACTCTGTCTCTAGAGTAGGCAGCAACGATGCCTGTGTCTATCCCCTGGGCAGCACCAGAAGAAATTCTCCTCTGGAATAAAGGTGTTAGGAAGATCTCTGATCAGCTGGAAAATTACATTCACTATTCCCAAACCTTGGTCAGGAGGATAGGTCCCATGTNCATGNCCAAGTCCACCCTGAGGCTGGGGTGACAAGTTCCAAAGGATGATGAAGTGCAGGACAGGGAAAAAGGTAGACAGGAGCAGTAATTGGCCCCCTGCCTGGCAAGCCAGTTAGATCCTTACAGCTGAATCTACCTGGGCACCTGAATCTACCTGACAGGAGAAAACCAGATAACATTCAGATCTGAACTTTTTTTGGGGGGAGGGGTGTATAAAAATCTTCAAGCCAAGTGTGATAGCACGCACCTGTAACCCCAACACTTGGGGGGTAAGACAAAAGTATTAGGAAGGAATTCAAGGCTAGCCTTGGTTACCATCCTGAGTTCAAGGTTTACTCAAAATCTTTTCAATAAATAAAGAAATAAATAATACCAGTCGCCTCACTGTCTGCAGAGCAAAGTCCACGCTGGTGTGACAGGCATGCAGAGACCTTGGTGTGGTATCTCTGCCTTTCCAGCTTGCCAGTCTCTACTCCTTAACTCCTAAACCTAGGTCAACAGCACAGAGGGAGATCCGTGAGTGCCACACCCTCCTCCCTAAAAGGATCCTAATGAGGCTTCGTGACTCAGGTCAGGCATCACCCTTTCCTGGAAGGCTTTCTGACCATCACACTGCACAGGCGAAGGGGTGCGGTTGGGAGTGTTTGCCAAGCTTGCCTTGGTGCCACACCAATCTGAAAAGTTGTCTGTGTGCCTGTCTGGTGACTGACTGCCTGTCTGGTGACTGACTGCAGGCAGAAACTAAAATGCGATCAAGCTTATGGAGCTAGCTCTAGGACAGAGTTGAGCACACAGCTCGTGCTCAGTCCTGGATGTTTTGCTAGGTAGCAATCCTCCTGCCTCTGTCTCCAGAGCATTGGGATTATAGGTACCAACCCTGGACTTTGAACACAAGTGTTCTGATGGCCCAAATGAGAGAACTAAAGTGAGCACTTGTATAGAGACGGATAAGTGATAACATGAGTGCTTCCAGGAGCTGCCTTGATAAAGAGGAAGCAGATTGGTGATGCTGAGNGCCTCTAGAAACTAAATGTCTGGGGCATTGTTGCCTTTATTTTGACTAATGTTTTTGGGCCCCTCTAGACAGTAAAGTTTCAAGANACAATCAAAGTTTGCCCATGCTTAAGTGTATTAGACCTGATTTTTTTTTTTAATTGTTAAATATTGTGTGCACAAAATTTCNGTTGGCTGTACTTTCTAACCTCTCAGGATTTTGCGAGTCATGCCATCATCTTTCCAGGCTCTCTCGTGGTGTGATAGTATCCTATCTCTTCTCTCAGTTGTGCCACATAAATATATGTATAATTTATATACGTATAGATGTTCTATTTTCATTGCATTGTACCACTGAGCTACAGCCCTACAGTTCCTGGAGTTGCTCTGGTTCCGACAAGCTGGATTCAGCCACCCAGCCTCGACAGGANATTAAAGAGACAATAGGGAAATGCAGAGAAAGGAGATTCCCATTGGGAAAAGGAACGAATAAGAGGTTTGATGACCTCCTTCTCTGAAGTCCTGGCATGAGGTTTAGATTTAAATTGAGGGCAAGAAATGTGCGGTCCTGGTCAAGGGGTGACCCTCCCCATCATTGACACATCACTCATTGTCTTGGCTCCTGCCTCCAGGTCTGTCCTGCAAGTATTCAACACTGTGTGACAAATCTTCCCTGCTGGCTGGCAGCGCCAGCTCTTTTCTTCTCAGCATGAGACTCCTGGGGGAATTCCAGTTCCTTGGGGTCCATTGTCTCAATAGTCTGATAGCCAAAGGGAAGGGCAGTCTTACATTAGAATGTCTTCATTCCTCCCAGCATAGTTACACAACCCCAACGCTACCAGTTATTTTTAAAGAGCTTTCTTTCCATTAAGTGGGAAAAGCTTGCCTTTCAACAAAATCATGGTTTGGTACCTTCCATCTTTCCTGCCTCATTACCTATCATCAATGGACATGATACACTTAGGCTTTGCCACTGACTAACAATATACTTCTGGGCAAATTAGTCTTCTTTCACCTGAAGCATGGGGACAGTAACTGCCACAGGACTGTTGTGAGTGCTAGTGAACAGCAATTGGTAAAGTACTCGGCATGAAGCTGTGTTGGAATGCCCCCCAGAAACCAGCCCCAAACATGCCATGAGCTGTGCTTCCTCCTCCAAGAAGAATGTCAACCCCACCACCTGAGCTTCAGTTTTTCTGGCAAAGGTTCACTTCACCCTAGTGTCACTGGACCTGTCTTGTCTCCTAACCTCAGGACCCCTTAGGTGCTGGGTACCTCCCACATCACCAGTGTTAAGGCAGCAGTCACACTGAAACAAAAAACCCACCCTCCTCTCGTCCCAGCCCCACCCCCCACATCCTTGAAGGTAAGTCACTGCTACTTTTACGGCCCTGGGACCTAACACAGTGCCAAGTGCCTGATGGGCATTCAATAAATCCATTATAGGAATGTGCTTGACTTCCTTACAGATTATAAACCTCTCAACGCCAAGAGGGCCCATCGGCTACATCTCTGCAGCATGGAGCAGAATTATATCCAATCTGTCAGTCAAGCACTTTTATGCTGTTTGCAAAATACAATGCTAACTCTGATCAAAGAATTTACAACCTTTTTCTCCATTCTATTCCATTTGCCCTGAGGAAACTTCTACCCTTCACACTACCACAATACTCCTTTGTGCGGTCTGTTGCCGGGCTCTGCTTTAGGCCAAAACAATGGACTTTCTGTTTCACTAGACTGTGAGCTCCCTGAGGCCAGTGTCTCTTCAGCCAACCATAGTAAACACTCACTAAATAGTTCTTGGTAGTTTCATAAATACAACTTTTTCCCAAGTTCTTACATTTATGTAAGAATTGTTTTAAAGAAAATACTAAGATTCAGCTCCTAGTTTGAGCAACCCTGGCTTGGTGCTGAGGCAATGTCATTGAGCTTTGTTTGTCTGAAGAAAACAGACCTTTTACTGGCAAAGAATAAAGCACCTAAGAGCGAAGGTAAAGGAAACAATTATTTCACGTTACAATAAGGTCGTAAAGCATACTCTAGAAGTTTCTAGGTAGGAGCTGGTTCCTGCAAATAATCCCTTTTTATTTTAGTTGGGGAAATAGTTTATTATAGAAGATTAATTACTTTCATGGGCTCTTTTATAGCTTTAACTTACAGAAGACCCTGGTTAATCAGACAAGGACAAAAGTAACGTTGACTCTAGTGAAGTCACCTGTGGAAAAATAGGTATTTTCCACTTTTCAACAAATAATATATCCCAGGCAGGTGTGTCAAGTTTTTGTTCATGTGTATAAGGAGGCCAGGTGACTTGTTTGTTTTGTTTTTTCAAGAACATACCAGGCTGGGTTGGTACTATGTAACCTAATGGCCTTAAACTCAAAGTAAGCGTCCTGCCCAACCTTGTTTGTTAAATAATTAAAAAAAAAATTTTTTTTTTTTTGATTTTTCGAGACAGGGTTTCTCTGTGTAGTTTTGGTGCCTCCTGTACTGGATCTCGCTCTGTAGACCAGGCTGGCCTCGAACTCACAGAGATCTATCCTCCTGGCTCTGCCTCCCGAGTGCTGGGATTAAAGGCGTGCACCACCACTGCTGGGCTTGTTTAATAATTTTTAAAGCAATTAACTAATATTAGCATAGGTTAGAAGCATATTTTATACATGCAATTGTGTATTTATTTATAATTAACTCATAAAATTTTTTATAAATTTTATTAATGTGGCGTGTGTGTGTGTGTGTGTGGGTGTGTACAACATCTAAACATGCAGATATTAGCTCTATGTGAGGTAGCTTTTGGAGCTGTTCTGGAAAAGCATTGTGTTAACCGTTTTCCTTTTACCAAGAGTACNGTGTGTGTGTGTGTGTGTGTGTGTGTGTGTGTGTGTGTGTAGATGGGTGTGTACAAGTCACAGCATTCATGTGGTCAGAGGACAACTTTCTGAAGTTAATTCTCTTCTTCTCCCTTGGGTTTCAGAGATCAAATTCAGGATGTCAGGTTTGGGTAGCAAGCACCTATTGAGCCACTGATGGCTCATAATTAAGATTTTTTTCAAGTCATATTTAAATTGTTATGAAAGAACAACAAAGCAAAAATGAAAAGAATACCCAACCACAGTTATTGTTGAGATTTTCAACAATTGGAGTAATCTTAAGATTGTATCCAGCTACTTCATATCGCTAAGCACTGTGATTTAATTGACTCAAACTCCTTTTTAAATAATGTGTGATAAGTAACGGATCTCTCTGAGGCCTTAAATATTTTCCTGTTGCTATCATCTGAGCAAATACCATGTACCAGGTAGTAATTATTTTTCCTAGTGCCGGAGACTGTCCACGCAGGATCTCATAATGTTCTATCACTAAGCCACAGCCCCGGGTTTATATTCATTATTTCTAATCATTCACTTATTTAACAAATATTAACTCAGCACCTACTGTATGGATACATCTATGGACCAGATACTAGTTCTTCTCAAGAGACTACAAAGCTATAAAAGGCACTTCTGTAGGATGGGTAATGCGGTCTTTATTTTACAGATCAATGAATCAGGATGGAGGAGGCCTAACAGAGACACGACTGTCATCAATGCTCTTTCCAGCAAACAGCTGCTTTTCTCCATTCATCCTACTTGGTTTAACTTACTCATCTTATTTCATGAAATACAACAGTTGTGAAAACAGATTGAAGGATCCTTTAGTGGGAAGGCTAAAGGTCTTGCTTGAAAGTCACTGCTCTCAAATCTTCTGCTAATATAAAAAGCAAATGTTACTATTCCAGTTGTTTAGGATTACACATTGGCTTAAAGCAAATGGAGATGAAATAACGCCTAGACACCCACATTTCTAGGAGGAGAAAAGCAGAAGGTTCATAAGCCTCTGAAATATGCAGAAGCTTAAGGGTTTTGTTGTTTCTTCTGCTCTACCTCCCATTGTCACAGGAAGGGGTGGCAAACAGTAGGGGACCCAAGGAGCTTCTGTGAGAGCTGGAACCTGGAGACTACAGCTTTGTCGGGCCTTGTCTTCAGCATGCATGCACCTTTGCTTCCTTTGGCTCTGCCTACATGGGGCTGCTGCAGTTAATTATCAGGTGCAGTTCTGAGCAGACACAGAAAGGCGTCTACTGCAGCCTTTCTTTTGCTTCCTTCTTCTCTGTCATTTCTTTCATCTGACATAACCAGATCTCTCACAGAAGTAGTGTAAATAGAGTTGAAGGCACAATGCCCTAGGAAGAACCTCAGGGCATCACCAAACTTGTCCTTTGCCATGATTCTACAAAAATGCATTGCCTTACACTAGTACTTACAGCCAGCCATTCACGGAATTAACTAGCCCTCACAACCCCACGTTATCTTCCTACAACACTGACCATATGTCACTTCCTTCTGCAGACTGAAGGCCTCTGCAGACTGTGGCCAATTTACAGAGGGAAGCTCAAATACATAAGGATGCTACAAGAATGCCTGTCAGAGTCTGAACCTACCCCCCCCCTTACTCTTTCCAACCCTCTCTCTCCCTTATCTTTCTACACCAGAGGCACGCAGTCAGTCTCTGTGCAGGCTGTGATCTTTCAGACCTCCACACCTTTGCACAAACTGCTGCAGCTGTTAGCAATATCCCTTTCCTCTCCAGCTAGAGAAATTAAGCTCACTTAAGACTCTAATAGAATGACTTCTCTTTTGCAAAAGCTTCACATACCTTTCAAGAGGCTTTGGTTGCCCTCCTCTCTGCTCCCACATTTTGCATGCTTTTTTTTTTTTATAGCATTAAAATAACTAATTGTAGTTACTCAGACTTTGCAAGGTGAAGCTCTAAACATTCCTTTTTCCTTTACCCAAGCCCTCTAAAATCACCCATTTTTCTGCCTGATGTAAAGCAAGGCTTCGATAAAAATGTCTGTTAATAGATTCAATGTTATAAAACACAAACCACACATTGAGAAATGATGCAATTATTCCATACCAGTTTATTTTAGATATTGTGCTTCAAAAACTTCATCATAAATAACTTTTCATGTCATAAAATAACTTAGTACGATTTATAATAAAACTTCTGAGATTTAACATCTCATCAAAATACATTAACCTGTGGCTTTAAAATACAATTAATCCTTTTCACTTTCCTTTTATGTGAGGGCATAAAAGACTGGAAAAAAAAAAAAACCCAAACTATTGCTACACATTTAAGGTTCCAACAACACATTATTTGGCTTATTTTAATGTAACTTGGCCATCTTAAATTAATAGTTTTCTTTCTTGCACAGTTCTTTGTAGTTTTTGTCCCTTTTGACTTAGATTTCTGTTTCAACACAGCTTCCTTCTTTATTTTCACCTCTCTCCATCTGCAAAGTCATCTCCTAGCCCCCATGTAGTTGAACTCACTCAGCCCTTGACTTCAGTTTCTGTAATCCTTGCATCAGCGTAGGGAGTAACTGCTTGAGTAACTACAAAGGTATTTCAAAACTTCAGTGCAATTTGGTTCAGTTATTTCCATTCAGATGCCATCACCGTTCGGGGAGGTTAATCACTGGAACCCACTGATCCATGTAGCGACTTTCCCGGCAAAAGCAAATAAGTTGACTTAAGGCAGGATCCTTCCATTGTGATGAATGTGGGTTCTGAGAACAAATTTAGAAAAATTACTTCCCCATAAAATGATCAGCTTATGCTACTAATTGTACTACTTTTCAAAGGGCCAAAACCTGAACATTCTGTTAAACAGCATTTGGCAAAGTCTAAACACCTGTAATGCACACTGAGCCACACAGAGTTTTGCATAATTATCTGTACAATTGTGCATGAGGTTATCATTCATAAGTCTGCCCTACAAAGCATGTACCCTAGTAGGGTCATAAGTAAAACAGTTCTGAAAAACATTCTGTGCGCACAACGATGTGAGAAGCTGCAAGGCAGGCAGCTAACGCCAGCTCTTATCTTCCCTGACGACGCATGGCACTTTTTCACTGGCAGCAAAAGTTAATCAGGCTGCCACTTTTCTACACCAGTCAAAACAGAGAAGGGACAAAAACAAAAAAACAAGCCCAAGACAGCACATTTCTCTCTGAAAACACTATGCATCCACGAGACATTTTTAAAGGGGGTCGGTGGGTGGAGAGGGCCCATCTAAAACAAACACAAAGGTGCAGAGAAAAGAATTCCACTCTGTGCACTTCAGAGTATCTCCAGGGAATTAATAAGGCTCTGTCTCCTACACCATTTCTATCTTTAGCTTTGACAGCAAATGAAGAATGAAGCTGACTTCTTAATGAAGGGTGAGCCGGGAATTTATTTGGCTTTATCTAATCTGTCCTGCTCAAAGAATTAGTCACGCGAGGTAGTGCAGAGGTAGGCAAGGGTAGCTGGGCAGCCTGCTGACTCACAGGGATATCTTCTGCCGCTGGAGGCCACCCACGAGCTTAGACACGCTCGGTACCATCAGAACCCCCGCGAGATCAGCGTCCAGCACGGCCGAGGTCCACCCCAGCAGATTCCGGGCTGCAACCCCGAGTCCCTTACCGTCACCAGCACGCAGTGCAGGTCAGGAGGCTGCGCCGCACCCCCGCTCTCCGCCGGGCCGGTGTCTGTCTCCAGCAGCAGCAGCTCTGCTAGCCGGCCCGGGTTGCTGACCCGCAGGATGTTGATGTCGTTCTCGCAGCAGAACGCCTGGATGAGGGTGAAATGGATCTGCAGAGCCACGTCCCTGTCGTCGTCCTCGTCCGCAGCCAGCAGGCACAGTACCACGTTGTCGGGGTCACTGCGGGCAGCGAGGCAGCGGTGAGTGCACAAGCTCCAGGGAGCAAGGGGTAGAGGCAGGCAGGCAGGCGGGCGGGCGGGCCGGAGGCGGGGGCGGCCGGGGCCACTTACACATTGAGCAGCTTGGCGGCTTCGTACACGCCGACGGTGATGGTGCGCTGACTCCGAGCCTTGCTGAGCACTTCCTCCAGGGCATCTCCCACCGTGTCCATCCTGCGGAGGGCAGGGAGAGAGCNGGTCAGCCGGGTCCCCGGTTGCGGGAGAGGCAGCGGCCACTGAGATCGCAGGCACACTTACCTTTCGGTCTTCTGCTCTGCAGCCGAGAATTCCTCTAAAGTCATATTGCAAGTGCGAGTCCCTTCCCNCGGCGCGCGGGCTGCTCCTGCCCCCCCAGTGCGCGGCGCCCGCTCAGCGCTCGCTCCCACCCGCCCGCCTGTCGCCTGAGTCTCGGTGGACAACAACTGCACAGCTGCCTCCGGGCCACTGGAGGACAAAGGGCCCGATTCCGGAGTTAAGGGGCCAGCCCTCAGCCAACCACGGCCAGCCTCATTTGCATGCGACGCAGCCATTGGCGTATGCAAATTAGCAGACTCTGACCCTCCCACCCCATCTCCACAAAGGCAGTTGAGCGGAAGGGGGCGGAGCTACGCGGGAGGGAAGCCCACGGGATGAGAGTGGTGCAGAAACCGGGTTGGTGGGGTCCCCAGCCAGCTCTCGGCTTGGTGGAGCCATCTGGTGCCCAGGGCTTTGCAGTGGTTCAAGTGTCCTCAGCTCGGACTGAAACAGCCTGCCAGTTGTTTTTCTAGTTGTGAACATCTTTTGATTGTCGTTTCTTGTCGTTTGTGTTAAGGGGCTGCTTTTAAAACTTATTTCCAGGGTTAATGCACCCTGATCCAGCCGTTATTAGTAAGCAGATTACATTTAAAAAAGTGTCCAGAGGTGCCAGGCAAAGCTTGCTTCAGACGTGTTGTTTATATGTAAGTTTCCGGTAGTGCTTATTCACAGTAGTATTCTTTTGGTGCCCTGATGGCTGGCTTGATTTATTTTTGGTTGGTTGCAAGAATTTGAAGCTCTAAAGAGAAAACCCAGCACATTGGTGTGTGGTNATGGCACAGTACCAAGCTGGAATATTTTCCACAAAAAAGCTGGTAAAATTTCTGCCTACTCCATATAAGGTGGGGGGAGCTGGTGATCACGTGCCTAGCGAGCCAAATTCACCATTAAAATCTTTCCCGAAAGCACGTTCTGATCAGGTAAGAGCTAAGAGACAAATCATGGTACTCGCAGGAGCCATAGTCTAAATTCAAAGTGCTCATGCGGTTCCCTGAGCTTCTCTTCACAGGCAAAAGAGTATGACACTACCTTCCACTGCCTATGATCTCACTCTGAGTTACTGATGCTGAATCATAAAGCTGTAACCATAGAACATTTTAGCCATGTGCTAAAATTTCACCTTTGAGATAATGGCATCTTGTAGGTGGGAGGTAAACCTTCATAACTGCAAGCAGGAGTCACACATTAAAAACAATTTTTAATGCAGACTTTTACTGAGTAGTTCAAAAGTCCCTTTGTTTTATGAGCTTATTTCGATAAATACAAAAGCATTGCCTGACCATACTGAAGTAACCAAAAGTGGCGGAATTGCCTCCCCTATGCTTGCATTCATAACAATGCTTATATTGAGGTCACTGGGTAGCTTACAGTCACAGAAGTCAGTTTTACAGGCGTACATGTGAGTTTTGCATCCTTTTCCAGTTTTCTTGATCTTAACTTAATGGAAAAGTGGTAGGTTGGTTTTCTAGTTCACTTATTGGAGATAGAGTTTTCTATTCAATCCCTAAGGGCTTCATCGCCGAGAGACAATGTTGAGTAAAGGAACAAGTGTCAGTGTATGGCTCACCCTGGGGTGTTTGTGTACTTCATAGCTGTACCTTAACTCTACATNGGATGTGCTTGTTAAAGAATTTCTCAATGCTGGACCTGGGAGTCCAGCTCAGTGGTGGAGCAGTTGCCTAGCATGCTCCAGTCCCAGGCCTGAAATTTGATCCCTGGCCCTGCAAAATAGCAACAGGGACAAAATTTCAACATTGAAGTTTAAGCTTCTATTGTGATGGTTAACAGTGATTGACACCTTAATGGGGATCTAGACTAATCCCTAACACAAGCCTTTGGGCATGTCTGTGATGGATCCTCTAGATTAGGTTATTTGAAGTGGGAAAACCCACTCTTAAATGGACACCATTCCTCACTGCATGTAAAAAGGAAAGCTAGCTGAGCATGGGCATTCTTGGCTCATTCCTGACTGGGGATGCCAGGTGAAGAGCCACTTCCAGCTCTTGCTGTCAAGCCTTCCCCTGATGGACTGTACCCAGGGCCTGTGAGCCACAATAAACCCTTCCTTCTTCAAGCTGCCTCTGTCATGGATTTTGTTCCAGCAACAAGTAATTAACACAGGAGAGCACTAACACATTTTCAAGTTTGTAAAACTAAAATTACACAAAGTGATCTGAGTCATCCTTTGGAGATAGGTGAACTGTGTTTCCTAGAACTCCAGGGTTCTACCCATTAGAGATTTCTTAGAAGTTCTCTGGAAGAAATTGTGATTCCAAGCTGACAGAGAATTAGAGGACCAAGTCACAGCAGAGACTATGACTTCATCAGCTTGGTGTCCTCAATACCCAGCACAAGTTCTGCATTCAATAGTGCAGTGGGTGTCATGAGTTGAAAAGAATCTGAAAATTAACCAACACCTCACAATCCCGCAGTCTTTGCATGAATTCTCAGATAACCCACCTTTAACATTACTTCAAAAATTCAAACACTGCACAATTCCTGGTCTTTTCTTCAAAAATTCTAACACTAAACAATTTCTGGTCTTTGACTTATAAAGACCTCATGATCTAATTGTTACACACATTGTATTAGTCAGGGTTCTATAGAGTAGCAGAACTTATAAAATGAATGAGTGTGTGTGTACACACACATATGTATGTTGGGTCTGGGGTCTCGCAAAAATGGGGGACAGACCACTAAAGTCTATTAAACCAGAAGCAAATTTTATTCCAGAAAAATAAAAAATGAAAAAAGTAAAACACTGCAGGGCACAAAAGTTTATCAGCTAGCTGAGACCACAGCCAGTGTTGGAATTCTGAGGCTGTGGCAATGCAGGCAGATACTGGCCCCCTTTTATAGTATCAGGCACGGGGTGCATGCTAGGAGTCACATAAAACATCAGGCATGGGATGCATGCTAGAAGTCATGTAGAAACAACTATTAAAAGTTAACTATTGTTGGCTATAAGGGGCAAGGGGGTTAAAAGTTAACCCCTGGCTGTTGACAGAGGAGCTGGCTATAAAGCAGAGAGCCATTGTTAGCAGTTAACCTTTAGAACTGATGATTGTCAGTATTCATCTCTTAAGCTTATAATTTTATATTTCTATATTCCTGGACCCTTATATATATAAAGGGGATTTATTAGAATGACTTACAGGCAGGCTATGGTCCATCTAGTCCAACAATGTTATGAACAGAAAGTCCAAGAATACAGAAGTTGCTCAGTCCACAAGGCTGGATGTCTCAGCTGGTCTTCAGTAGATGCTAGAATCGCAAAGAACTAGGCCCTAATGCTGGTGAAGGAATGGACTTGCTAGGAAGGCTAGAGCAAGCAGGCAAAGAGCAAAAGCTTCCTTCTTCCATGTCCTTATATAGACTTCCAGCACAGGGTGTGGCCCAGATTCAAGGTGTGTCTTCCCGCCTCAAGACCTACATTAAAGGTGTGTGTCTTGCACTTCAAGATCCAGATTAAAGACATGTCTTCCTGCCTCAGATCTGGATTAGAGGTGGATCTTCTTACTTCAAGTTAAGCAAGGAAAAAAAAAAATCTCTCACTGGTGTGCCCTCCATTTTTGAAGTTTAGATAATCCCACCAGATGTAGTCAAGTTGACAAACAACAAATAGGCATCACACCCATGCTTTAACTGGATTTTGATACAAACTGGTATTCACTGTCATCAGCTAGCTATGCTGAAAGTCCTATAACTTTCTTATATGAGTGGAAGCTGTGGTACAGTAGAACCATGGACTATCTACACCAATTCAGATAAAACATAGTACAACACAGTGCCCCAATAAAGACAGTTAAGTTAAAAATGTGTATAAATAGTAAAATATGGTATTAATCCCTCAAAAACTATTCTCCATGCTNTGTTTAGCCTTATAAGCAAGGCATTTTATCCAAGTCTTGAAGGAGTCTTCTGGTATTCAAAAATAATCGTGTCATACTTTCTGACTCAGACAAGCTTGTGTCATGCTGCCTCATTGCTAAGTCTACCTAGAGTGTTTCATCAGTGATTTTCTTCTGTGCCTGTTATAGTTGGAAATAGGAACTGCATTCAGCTTCCCTGCTAGATTGCAGTTGTATATTAGTGACCTGGATTATAGTGATAGATGTTTAAAATCAGCATAATAACCCCAATATGTAAAGTTATTGTATTGGTTAGGGTTTCTTTTCCTGTGGTAAAACAACATTACTGGAAGCAACTTGGGAAGGAAAGGGCTTATTTGGTTAACACATCCTGAATCACAGGCCATTGAGGGAAACCAAGGCAGAAACTCAAACCATGCAGGAGCCTGAAGGCAGGAGCTGATGCAGAGGCCATGGAGGAATGCTGCTTGCTGGCTTGCTCCCCATGGCTTGCTCAGCTTGCTTTTTATAGAACCCAGGACCAGCCCAGGGGTTGCACCCCTTACAATGGGTTGGGCCCTCCCAAATAAATCACTAATTTAAAAAATGCACTACAGGCTTGCCTACAGCTCAATCTTATGGTAGCATTTTCTCAATTAAGGTTCCCACCTCTCACATGACTCTAGTTTGTGTCAAGTTAACATAAAACTAGGCAGCACAGTTACTATTTTGTTTGTTTGTGACAGGTCTTCAAGCTCTCAATCCTCCTGCCTCAGCCTCCTGAGTGCTGGAATTACAGGTATGCACCATCACACCCTCTTAATGTTATTTTTAGACTACTCCGGGTAGTTCCAGGTATTGAAGTACAGAGGACTAGAATGACATTTTAATTATACTTATAAAAATTCTAAATGGTTGTACCTAGAAGTTATGAGAAAATATATACTAGAGAATTATTAAATTATTTGTTTTGCATATTAAAATCTTTGTGACATCATCCTCATTCTTATTATACATGCATTCTATTACTGGTTCTATAGTATAGAATTACAATTTTTCCTTCTTTCAAAAAGTAGCCAATGCTACTGAAAGAAAAGTGCTTGTGATTTCAGTGTNAGGCAGGTCACTGTCCACTGCCTAAAACTGAAAATCTTAAGTTATAAAATCATAAGGCGTCAACTTTCTGTTGCTCTTGTTTATCTGCATAGGATTGATAAGGTTACTTTTTTCAAAGCAAGCCTGTGAGTTTCCCTTCATTTTTCTTACAGAAGATTATTTGGACAAGACTGACTGTCACCCGAGGAGAATGTGTCTTTCCTTAGGATCAGTATTTCCCTTTGAATTTGTTGTGGCTTAGATATGAAAAGTGACCCCCACACCCCAAAGCTCAGGCATCAAAGGCAAGGTCTGAAGTTGGCGGTGCTACTTTAGAAGGTGGCAGAAACGTTAGGAGCTGGGGCCTAGCTGAAGAACTAGGTAACTGGGGACATGCTTCTGAAGGTCAGACCTAGTTCCTGGTCCCTTCNTCTCTCTTGCCTCCTTTCTAGAAGGAGGTAAGCAGCCTCTGCCTCATGTTCCCATGCCATGATGGCCTCATAACTGGCCACAGTCAACAAAGCCTTTGCAACTCTGAGCTATAACAAGTCTTTCCCNTTTACAGCAATGAGAAGTGTGTCTAAAATAGAATGTAACTTGAAGGTTTAGTTTCTTGGACCATCACAGTGATGGGGAAAAGTCCAAGATGACCATGACGACCTCAACCCTCCCCTGAGCGTGAGCAAAACTCGTGACTTGCTTTAACTGATAAAATATGACAATAGGGTTTTACATTCCATTACAAAGAGGAAAGNACTTTGTAGATGTAATTAAGGTCCCTAATCANTTGACTCTGAATGAAAGAAAGGGAAATTCTCCTGAATAGCCCTGACTCAGACAGATAAGGTGTGTTCATGTGTGTTCATGTGTGTGTACATGTGTGTGCATATCTATGTTGTGTTCAGGGGACAACCTTGGGAGCCAGACACCTTGTTTTTTTAAATAGCTGTCTCCTTGGTCCAGAGCTGACTATGTAGGGGACGTTGGCAGACCTGCAAGTCACAGGAAGCTGACTGGTTCTCCCTCCCCTGTGCTGAGATTATTATGCNTACACCACTGTACTCAGCCTTTTATANGGGTCCTAGAAGGCCAAACTCAGGTTCTCATGCTTGCACCAGAAGCACTTTACCACTGAAGTTATCTCTCCAACCCCAGTTGAGGTCTTTAGAAGAGAACTAGACCTTCTCTAAAGAGAGACTGAATATTCTTTTCCATTGCTGACTTGAAAGAAGCAAACTAAAGTAACAAGGAAATTAATTGTTCTAACAGCTTATGAAGCTTGTAGCCTGACCAACACTGATTTAAGCATGCTGTGACTCAGAGAGGGAGACCCAGTGATCTGTGTGGCTAGACTACTAGTACTACTACATATTGTTATTATTAATCTATTAATTAAATTTGTTTTAGACAGTTTTACACATACACAAAATACATATTGACCACTCTCATCCACCACTTCCCAACCACTGCATCAACANCTGTTGTGGAATATTAGTTTAAGATGTNTTACATTTGTTTATACCATGNANTATTTGTTTAATGATGCAAAGATGTTTTGCATTCTTTTATGTTGCATTTGTTTAACTCTGTAAAGCTGTGTTACTTTGTCTGTCTAAAACACCTGATTTGCCTAATAAAGAGCTGAATGGCCAATAGCTAGGAAGGATAGAAAATTGTTGGGGCTACCAGGCAGAGAGAATAAATAAAAGGAGAGAGAAGAGAGAAGGAAGAGGAGGGGTGAGAAAAGGAGAAGGAGAGGAGGATTCCAGGGGCCAGCCCCCCAGCTGTACAGCCAGCTACGGAGTAAGAAGGAAAGAAAGGAATACAGAACAGAGAAAGGTAAAAGCCCGGTGTCAAAAGGTAGATGGGATAATTTAAGTTAAGAAAAGCTGGCTAGAAACAAGCCAAGCTAAGGCTGCACATTTGTAAATAAGTCTCTGTGTATTTATTTGGGAGCTGAGTGGCAGGCCCCCAAAGAGCAAAATGTTAAAAAACAAAAAACAAAACTAAACAAAACAAAAACTACAAACACTTTTCCCCACAAATTTCTGTCTTGCCTTCATGGCTATTCACTTTGTTTTGTGACCCACTGAGATGAACCAAGGCTGTCCGTGTGACCATGACTTGGGAGGCTAGTGGTCTCAGCAGTGGGTACACAACTAAGGACAGTGGTTCCCNATCTCCCAGAGTCTATCAATAACCAATAGTTCAGAGGTAAAGGTGGAGACCAGGGAGTCCTCCTCACTCCTTGTTCTTTGACTCGTTGGTAGAGCTGATCTTATATGGGTCCAATGCAGGTGACTGTAGTTGAGAGTTAGTAATTGCAATAGTTGTACTGAATCTGAAGAATGGTGTTTCATAGCCCTTACTCTATCTCCTGGCTCTTACTTACTTCCCACCTCCTCTTCTGCAATACTCCTGGGACTTAGAGGAAGTGGTGTACCTGTCTTGCTTAGGGCTGGATCCATAACCATTGCTTCTTTTCTGTATCTTGGACAGCCATGAGGTCTGTACTCACCACTGTCCTTTTTGTGTGGAGAGGCTTCCCTCATAGAANATTAAAGCCACTCTTGTCTATGGGTATAAGCTAAGATATTTAAAAGGCAGGTCCCTGCTTTATCCATTTAAACAACAGTAATAAGTTCCCTGCCTACCTGAGCCTATGAACTCCCAGACCTGAGTTGTTAGCCAGGCTTACAAAGCCAGGAATAAGTCACCCCCCCACCCCAGCTCCCCCACTTCTTTCCCATGCAGCAGCTGTGCCCAGACCTCTGGTAGTCAGAAGCTTGCAATATTAAATATGTTGTTTTCAAACATAATAACTTTGGGTGGGGAAATAAACGGAGAGATGGCGCTGTGGTCAGAAGATATACTGCTGTGCAGAGGACCCAAGTTTGGTCCCAGCACCGATGTCTGATGGCTCACAAGTGCCTGTAATTCCAGACCCAGAGGGGTCTGATGCCTCTGGCTTCCTAGGGCACCTGCACTCACATGCACATACCCACCCCTACACTCACATACATAATTAAAAATAAAATAGATTTCTTTAAAAATCCTTACATTTTTTACACTTGTTTGTTTTGTATGTATGATATGTGTGTATGTATGTCTGTGTGTATGTGATGTGTGTGTATATATTATTTGTGTGTGTGTGATGTTTATGTGTGTATTCTGTGTATGTATGATATGTGTGTGTGATGTGTGTGCCTATGTGTGATGTGTGTGTGGTGTGTGTGCACAACAGGCACACATGTGTGGAGGTCAGAAGACAACTTNCAGAAGTTCTGTCCTTCCACCTCATGAGTCCTAGTGATTAAATTCAGATTGCCGGGCTTGGTGGCAAGTGCTTTTACCTACTGAGCCATCTTGCCCTAGCTGTTGTTTTAAGCCACTAAATGTGGTAATTTCTTATCTCCCATGTAAAACTAATACACTATCCCCAGTTCTACCATTTTAGAGTTTAGGAAATACCCTATTGCAACTCTCTTCTGCTATAAAGAACNGTAGTAGCTTGACTTGGTGGTATATGCTTTCAATCTCATACTCAGGAGGCAAAAGTAGGAGGATTGCTGCATCTGAGTCAATCTAGGCTATATTAGGGGGGCGGAGAGAGTAATGGAGTCATGGTGTTGTGAGCAGTTTGGGCCAACTGTCCTGTGTTGCCTCCAGATGTTCAAATCTCACTAGCCAGTCAAGGTGTCAAAACAAGAGTACTAGAGTTCTTCAAGAGGCCTCTCACACCATGTCCCTACCTACCTCTCGACTAGAGAGTTTACCTCAGGTTTGCTTCCATCCCNGGAGGAATTTTTGAGAGGATCTGTTCAACAGGCTGGTCCTCGGTAAGGAAGGTGAGTGTTTGGAGTTGGTAGCCAACTATTGTGGGTCTGTCCCTGCTCCTTACACAGGCTCGGAGTTTCCTCTGTACAACAAAAGGGATGATCGTCTTCACACATCAACTTCANTGCAAAGTTTTCTTCTTCCTCTTGAAAGCTTTGTCCTTGAACCTCTTTTTTATCTGTCCTCATGTTCTCGATGACCTCATCTGGTCTCATGGCCTTAATATTTATACTCCAGTGACTATCGAGTGTATATGCAATCTGCTGAGCCTTGGGCTTACTCATCGTTATCAGTAAGCATCTCAAGCTTCCAATGACAGAAGTTGCCCTGTTTCTTGTTCTTTTAAATCTGTTCCTGCTGTGGGTTGGTGGCATTACTGTTCCTCCCACTGAATCCTTTCTCTCCCAGCCCAGTTCCACCCTATCAGTAAATGCTATTGACTCTGCTTCGAAATGTAAAATGATGCAACCGTTTCTTACTATTGCTGCTAAGTCCCACTCAGATGAATGTAATCGTTGGTCTCTGCCTTGTTCACATCTAGAAGCCAAGGTGTACAAGTCTTAATGCCTCTGTGCCCTCCATACCACTGAGCCGCAAGGCAGATCTGTCTTTTAAAGTGCTTCACTACTCATCCTCTGACACATCTATCTTACTTAAAGAGTCTGGCTACCTGATTGTCCTCTCGGTAATCCCAGTCCTCGGGTATAAATTCATTGGTTACAATTTTGTTTTGTTCACTGTCTAGTCTCTGAGTGACCAGCACAGTACCTTACATACGGCAGATGCTTAAATATTTCTTAAATCAGCTGGGCGGTGGTGGCGCACGCCTTTAATCCCAGCACTCGGGAGGCAGAGGCAGGGGATCTCTGTGAGTTCGAGGCCAGCCTGGGCTACCGAGTGAGTGCTAGGAAAGGCGCCAAAGCTACACAGAGAAACCCTGTCTCGAAAAACCAAAAAAAAAAAAAAAATTGTTAAATCAGATCCTGTGCTGGAAAGGGTGTGTGTATGGACTTAAAGTTGTGGTGGATGAACAGAAAACAAGGCTATAAACCTTCTGCTCTCTTTGTATATACCAGAATCGAAGCTGTCTTGCTGGAATATAACTGTGCACCCTAATCTGCATATTATTTTTCATACTTCTCCCATGCCACCCTATGTTTTTGTTGCATGGGTTGTTTGTTTTTTAAGAGCCATCAACTGGTGTGTTTTGTAAACTGAGGATTGGTGTACTACGCTGAACTTGAATAAAACTGACTAGGTAAAAAGCTGATTAATTGCCAAGTTCAAGGCTTGTTCCTTCAATGTAGCATAAACAGATTATAACGATGAGGAAAGCAATCTTTAAAGTTGGTGGCGGTTTTGTTTGCTAGTTTTTATGCTGAGGACCAAATCCTTATTATGCTCTATCACTGAGCGAAATCCCCAAATTCTGAAAAGCTTTTTTTGGTTTGGAGATTTTAAAGAGCAAAAGTGGAGTACAAACAAGAAAATTTAAAAAAAAAAATTAGGAGATTGGAAACAAAAGAAATGAAGAATAAAGGAAAATTAGAGCAAGCTTTACTACAATTTCAATTTTTACCCACTAACTCCAAAGCTTTTAAGCAGGCAAGAAACTTTGTACTGTGAGATGTCATGAGCACACTGTTGCAGTCTGTACTTTAGGAACACTTCTGTGCTTCACGGACCATATCCATGTGTTGCAGAGTGATGGACTGTGCTTAACATTCTCATGTTCACATATATGATTTTTACCATGTGTTTTGGTTGATGCCCTTAAGACCTAGAAATGAGAAGTAGTCTTGTTAATACCACTGGCCACTAACCACAAATGAGCCGGGTATTTTCTCAACTGGAGCCTCAGAGAGTGCGCAGTTGTCTGCTCTATTGTAAGCAGCCTCACTACAAACACACGAACTGCTGCTTGTANACTTATTTGGTTGCTTATGTCTTATGCCTGGTTTATATTTAAGGAAGTTTTGAAGTGATGCTATACAATTAAGATTTGTAGAGCTACTTTGCATAAGTAGCCAACTATGATAAATTTAGTTTGATGTCCTTCCAAGGACATTGGATAATGTCATGTAAGGCAGGTTGTTTATTGGCTCTATTCCTCAGTTTCTTCATTTGTCGAATAGTTATGAAACTTTAAAAAAACAAAACAAAACAGAATTCTCTTTTCCCCAAAAACATACTGGGCATCATCCTCACACAGACAGAAGCTGAGGTGTGGCTGCAGTAGTCAAAAGGGAATGGGATGGACCGGTAGGCACTGGCTTCTACTCAGCACCCATTCACACACTCATCCATTCAGCCCAGCCATAGCCCTTGAGACGCACTTGGATCACAGCTGGAAATAAGAAAGTTGTATTCCAAGTCCATTTCAGCTCTAACATTCTGTGCTTACTAATTTTGTTATTCTAAAATTTTCTGCAGTCACTGAAACATATGTCTTACCACTACAGAGAGAAAGAGAGGAAGGGAAGAGACAGACAGACACAGAGACAGGCAGTGTTTTAGTCTTCAAAATTCAGTCACCCAGAATGTGTCCAAGAATTTAAAACATGTTTTCCACAGCTTTGATACTGCTTTTCAAAATTTCCGTTCCACCCCCAGCGTTCAGCTGAAGCTCCCTTACAACTTGCTGTATTAACATCAACATATTGTCTGGTCACCAAATGCTGTGCTGTATAGTTTGGCACTGTGTCCTAATAAACAGGCCACACCTGGGAGCTGGTGGGAACTCTCGCATCAGAGAACATCTACAACAGATGGTAAAACGACTTAAGCCAGGTGGGGCTCTTGTTTAATGACCATCTGAATTAAGTTTGGTTAATTTGGCGTGTCTCTAATTATCCCTAGCAACTGGACCCTCTACTCCATTTTAGAAGGTTGAGTTTATATATTACATGTAAACTATCAAAACAAGCCCATCTGTGACCCGGAAGCTATACATGTGTGGCCTTGAATCCAGCCGGAGCTCTGATTTCTTGGCTTTGAGCTATAAGCAACCTTCAAGGCAGTTCTGTCTCATGCTCTGCAGTCTGCTTTTCTCAAATTTGTTGTCATCTGTGAATGAGGATTTCCTTTCACTCTTTGCTATTTTTTTTATNAATAAAGCTTCTTCTAAACTTATATACTTATTAGCACAATATTCAAAAATCTAGACCCATGTGGTGGCACATGCTTATAATTCCAGCACTTGGAATATAGCACTTTTTCTCTAGATAAAAGACATACAAATGAAATTTAAAGACAAGATTAACTGAGATAATATGTATTTGTTTAGCACTTATAGTACATGACATATAGTAAAAAGCCATACATTGTTAATGATATGATACCCTCTTTATATTCCAACTATATTTGCTCTGATTTCTTTCATCTAAATAAAGNGTATGTTTATTTTCATTTTCTCTAACATTTGGACTATCATTGATAGTAACAAAAATACTGGGCTTCCCAGTCCATCCANTGTGATGAAAACATTGTCTAACAGCCTCAGCTACAGCCAATGTGCATGGTCCTCCTTGGATGAAGTAAGCCCTCTTTAGAAGAGTTTTGACAATGTGAATGATGTATTTCTGTGTGCTAAAGAGCTAGCCTTGATGTTATGCAAATATTTCTCATCTGTGTCTCTTTTAATACCAAACAATGCATTTCCCAAACCCACTTCAGAATGCCCTTACGTTTTCCTTCATCCTCTGAAGGCTTCCTGTATTTATGAACTTTCAAATCAGCAACTGCAGCCTCAACATCTGGACCCTCCCCACCTTAGGGGACATTAGTTAGCTGGTAGTATCCAGTAACTAATATAGGCCAGTGCTCAGCGAACCAAAGGGGCAAGCGGAAATGATTCAGGAATGTAGCAGCTGGCTGGCAGGCAGAACCTCAGAATAGGCCGTGGATGACATGGACAACACTGTTGCTCCCAGAACTGGGCTGCAGTGCCAGGAACACCACTCCTCCTCTGCGGTGCGGTGCCGGAGGGTTGGGGACCATTATCAACTCCCAGTTGTCATTTGATCTCCATCTGGCTGCTGTCGTTAGAGATGCCTTTTATCACTTGCCAGAAGTGGAGAGCTGAAGACATTTCTGTTTCTCACAGATCTTTGCTTCTGGTC